>JAOTRH010000006.1:11028614-11040449 GCA_034768845.1 Heliamphora exappendiculata | reverse complement strand
GCGCTGGCACGCCTGTGCGCGCGCGCCTGCCCACTGCGCCACCGCGCTTGTTGCTGCCTATGCCGCCTGTTGCTGCGCTGCACTGCATTTTTGCATGCCAAATGGCATTTTTGGTGTGTCAAACACCTTTTTAGCACTTTAAACTTGTTGTGCACCCATGCCACTCCCTTGGGCAAGGTTTGGGCTACTTGGGGCCATTCCTTGGGCCATGTTGGGGTCTTCCTTGGCATGACTTGGTTTGAATGCTGCCATATGACTTGGGCAACGCCGTGGGCCTTCACCACACGATGTCACGGTGTTGGCCTTGCAACGGGCAACCCGTGACAGCGTGTCATGTTGGCAAGCTTCATAGTCTACATGTAGGGCACATGCCACCGTCCACATGCTCATGACACATGATTGTATAAGAGGTATCTACAATTAGCGAAGTAATTTGTTGGTTTGAGTGGGTTGATTTTTGAACACGGAGAGATGTGTTTCGTCGCATGAATTATTTAGGACGCTCGAGGAGCGCTTTCGTAAACCTTGAGTTAGTTGCAATAATCTACATATCACTGCACATATCTATACTAGGAAGTGATCATCTGTTTTATTTTTATCAAGTGTTATGACCTTGCCGCCGCATTGGAATAGGATGGTTCAATTGGAGAAGTGTTGAGAATGTTTATGTGGTTGTTGAATATATACCAAATTAAATATCTTTAGACTATGTAAAGTTGGTATTTTCATGGCATGACTTGTTTGGTCAAGAACTAAGAGTTTAAATAGTAGTATTAGAATACAATATTGGTGTTGGTCGCTGATTCGGACAATATCAACTAGTATATTGATAAACAATGGTATCAAAGGTTCAAATATCAATATGTGTCGGTCAATATGATATTTATCAGTCGATGTTAATTCTTGCGAAGAACCATGTTAATGGCATGACCACAACAAAATGAGGATAAGTGGCTCGAAGGCCAGACTTAAGACTCAAGGTTGGCAAGTTCGCTTGGCCGTACTATCTTCAGATGGTTAGCTCTCCCTTGGCCGTACTATCTTCTTAAGACAAAAATTGATGTTGACGAGACCTTGGCTTCTGGGGGAGGGGGAGGTGACTGTGTCATAGGCAACAAAGATTTACTGCAACTACTACTCTCGCCAGTCGCCAATGATATAACTTTTAAGAATTGTTATCTTGGTAATATCGAACCAATAGGAATGTGACACGGGTCCCAAATAGCTTGCTTGTTCCCCTTGGTTCATCCCTATATAGCGGTGACCTTCATTAATGAGGGAACCTACCTCATTTTTTGCTCTTGGGTCTATCCTTCCAATAGTGCTGCCACCTCTTTTGTGTAAACAGTGCTTGATTCCCACCTCTGATGAGCTCCAGCGAAACTGAGTGCCTAGATCTTTCCGAACAAGGCTGGTTTTTCCAACTGTGCAATCAGGTAGACTTGCGCACAAATATATATCACATATAAATGATGAAGAAAATTATTATGTTGCGCGAGTATTAAATGTGTAGAATTTAATAAATAGTGTTAGGAAGATAAGGTTTTCTTCTCTCTCTCTCTCTCATCACAATGTCGAGCCTTTTCTTAAAGGTAGTCTTATATTATGACTTGGCAATACCCATATGGACAGTTTCACCATGTTCAACTAATGCTTTTATGGTTAAGATGATATGCGGTGATGGTTCATTGTATCATCACGAATGTATCTCTGGATTTACACATTTTGTACTCCAAAAAATGTGGTTTTCCTATTCGGATATGCTGTTCTTCATTTGTACGATCTTCCTTCTTTTTCTTTATCAAAGCAGAAACAGACTTGAATTGGAATTGGACTTCAAGAGACACTGGGAAGAGTTTCGTTCATCAAGTTCCGAAAAGGTTACTACTTATTTTGGTTTATTTTCAGGTGTTTTACTTTTTATGACCTGCAATCTGATTTATAGAATTAATATATTTCCATTGTTTTTCTTTTATTATTTAGTTAATCCTGTGGGAAGGGGATTTTGAGAATTATGACACTAATGGTTCTCTCTCTCTCTCTCTCTCTCTCATGCAGGAGAAAGAAACGGCCTTGAATATGACTGTAGACCTTTTCTGTAGATTAGTAAAGCAGCATGCTAATGTAGCTCAAATAATTACCATGTATGAACACAATCCTCCTTTTCTCATCTGTTGCGTCAAATTTTGAATTTATGCAATTTTCTCAATTTGAATATATGGTGGTTTCTGTGGTACAATTTTTATGCATGATAATTTGAGGAATTGATGGATTATTATTACCCGGGACCTGATGATAAAATCCATGTATTTGTCTATTTCATTTGTCATTAGTGATTGTTCTTTTTTTACATACCTGTAAATTGAATTTATGAAGCTGAAAATATGAGTGGTAAATAATTATGGGAGACACAACTTATTAACTTACAGAATTGTCAAAATATCAAGCATGTTCTCCTATAATTTTCTTTTAATACCTTTTATTAGAAATTTAATACTTCTTACTAGAAGAACTTATGTATGTTCCCCGCATCATATTCCAATTTGTGTCTTACCATACTTTCCATTTTTGGAATTCCATTTCTTTGTCTTAGTTTGAAAAGTGAAAAAATGTAACAATCACTACCCCATATTCCTTTAATTTGAGTTTATGGTTAAATGCCAATCCCAGTGTTCAAAAAATTAGTAAAATAATTATTGACACATTTATCATTTGAGTTTAAAAGTTAAACTAAGAATTTTTTTGGTCTTAGATTGAACAATGGAATTATTCAAAAAATTATTGACACATTAATCATTTGCACGCGACTTCCATGACTTGCGCATCCTTTCATGCATTGTAGCTCTACTTTGCTTGGCTTGTGTTTAGATAGTACTTATAGTTGGAGAATACTTCACAAGTCTTAAAATATTAATCAATTTTGGTGTTGCTTACCCAAGATTTTACACAGATGTTGGCTAATTTCTGAACTTTTTTCGATTCTCAGGTTAGTTGAAACACATATATTCTCTTTTGTTGTTGGGAGGGCATTTGTAACAGATATTGAGAAGTTAAAAATTAGTAGCAAATCAAGATCTTTGGATGTTGGGAGAGTCTTAAGATTTTTCTCAGAAATCTCAAAGGTTTGTCTTTTTGGTTGCTTATGTCTCAATATATCCTCTACTTCTTCTTCATTTCTTCTCTCTTTTTCTTTCTCTTTTAATTCCACATGGTAATGTGATATTTATGGCCAGATTTATTTGTACTTCTCCACAGGATGGTATCAAGCATGGTTCAAATTTGTTAAATGCTGTGGAAGTACTTGTGTCTGGGGTATATCCACAAACTTCATTAGTTTGAAGATACTTGAATAGTCTGCAACTTTTTTATGTTTTTCCTTTTGTACCATTAGTTCTTTTGATTGCGCACAAAGTTTATTGATCTTTATGCCAAATCTGTACTTTATATTTGAATAAATTTAAGTTTTTAAAAGTCGAGGGAAGGAAATCACTTAACTATATTCAATGGTCGAATCTAGGTTGCTGTTACTTTGTACACTGTATAAGGGGACTTAGTGATGCCATTCTGAGTTTTGCAGTCAGACAGTCTTATACCTGGACCTTACGATCTCTCACATTTTCTAACATACAAATACTTTTTATTCATTGCAGCCTATTGATAAACAATCTCTCCTTGACTCTGGGATTTTATGTTGTCTCATCCATATTCTCAGTGCTCTTTTGGGTCCTGATGAGGGCAATCCAAATCTAAAGGTTTCTACTCAGGAGAATCCGGTTTTGGCTGACAAAAACTATGATGATGATGCTGGTCAAGTCCGCCGACTGGAGGTAGTTTCCTTTTAATGGCTGCATGTCTTCTCTTTACTGTCATGTGCTTATATCTTATGTTCCATAATCTAACTTTTTTGGGCAATCTAGCACACGTGAGGACACCTTTTTCCCCTCTTTTCGCTTTATTGCTACTTTGTTGCTATATTTGAATCATGATGTATAGTGATTGTTGGGATGTCCTATGTATGCATCTTGTTGGTGCAAATATTCTCTTTCCCATGGATTGTCTTTCCACTTTGGTTATGACCAGACTGGGAGAGTTGAGGTGATTTTATCATTCCAACTGGAAATTACAAATTTTTAGGTTTATAGCTTTTAAACATTTGGGTGGGTGATTAGGTCTAAACCATTGTCTCATTACAGTCATTTATCGATCGTGTAACAGTGGCATGGATACTAACACCGACAAAAAGAACTGGTGTTGGGCTAGGCAGGAGTTGCCTGGGATGATGACCTTATCTGCTTTCCTCTTTGTCCTTTTTGCGGCCAAGCCATCTGGGGGTTATTCACCTGAAATCTAGTGATGCGCTATCTTGAGTATGGCACAGATATGAAGCTACATACATCATATATTTTGCACCAAAGTTACCAATTTTGATATTTCTTGATTTTTTTGAACACTAACTTCTAATTGAGAGCGGCTTACTCTTGTGAATGAAGAAATAGCTATTCAAAGAAGAAAAGAGAAGAAAAAGGTGGTTGAGGAGTTTCTTCAAATTTTCTAGATTATTTATTTTCTTTATCAATTGTATGATTTCCATCTCTTTCTCTCTCCAATGAAATAGACATGGAGATGAAACAAATTTTGTTTACAAGGTAGAGTGCTACCTTAGCATCAATGTGAGGAAGGATGATTGAGAGAAATAAAGAACTGTTCAGAATAGAAGTCTGTACTTGTAAGATAAGGTTCTGAGCATTAGTATTCCATGTGGTGAGTGATAAAGGAGAACATCTTTTGGGCTTCTTTTAGCGGGTTTTATGATGGAATTTTATTTTTAGTTATTCATTAGGATGGCATATGCTGCTGTAGTTTCATTATTTGGGTTTGATATGCATCCTTGGAGACTTCCCATCTGGTGGAACGGTGGAATTGTTAAAATCCAACTTAGTTGTTTCATACCCTTGGTTGATGATATCAATGGTTTTTCTGCATTGACAGGCTCCAACTCAGTCAATATTCTTTTCAAGGCTTTTTGGTGGAGGCCCTAGGGCTGATGTTGTTACTGACTTCTTCATGGCCTGTTTGGCTAGATTGAGTCATGTTCAATAACGCGTCATTTGATATTTAATATTTTTAGATTTTAATGACCATCCCTCATTTTATTTGGCGTACGATACGACTTCGTCGACACAATAGGTCTTGGGTAGATAACCATCCATTTCCTGTGGCAATTGTGATTGGGCATGCTTGTAGGCCACAAAATGATTTTTAGCTTTATATGCTTTGATTGACCGAGAAGTTAACATACGCTCAAGAATAATTTCAATACTCGGATTTTATTCAAGTGTTCTTCATTTGTGCAGGTAGAAGGAAGTGTTGTGCATATTATGAAGGCATTGGCTAGCCATCCTTCAGCTGCACAGAGTTTGATTGAGGACAATTCACTTCATCTACTCTTTCAGATGGTTGCAAATGGATCTTTGCTTGTTTTCTCTCAATACAAAGAAGGTCTCGTCCCATTGCATACCATCCAGCTTCACAGACATGCGATGCAAGTAAGAATTTAATCATGTGTTTATGCTGTATGTGGGGGGAATAGAGCTTGGATGAATTTTTTGATTCAGTTAAATGCACATGCTGAATTACAAATCAGCTACTTCGCCTGATTGTTAGATTCTGTTCTTGTTCCAGATACTTGGTCTTCTTTTGGTCAATGACAATGGAAGCACAGCCAAGTATATACGCAAGCATCAGCTGGTATGCAATTGCATTTGTGTTTTACTCGCTTAATTAGATTCAAAATAAATTGGTCAGCTTTGTTAGCATAAAGGTCTAAATATTAAAACAGCATAGGATGTCTTATTGCTTTTTCTGAAATTTCCAGTGGATGTATGTATTGAATCTGTGGAAAATGAGTTTATTGAATCTGTATTCCCACTAATATTGATCAGTATGGGGTTGGCATGCCAAACTCTGCTGGACTCGGTGTGTGTTTTCACATCCGAAACAGTTCATTGGGATGATTGAGGTGGCCAATGTTAATCTAAATCTACTCCTAACTTAATAGTGAAACTGAAGGATAGTTGCTGAATTATATTTTCATATGCGGTGAAGGCAAATTACAGTGCAAAACATAGAGTATAACCTATTGGTGTAGGGATTATGGGTTCTGGAAATAAACAAAGAAGCCAAAGTCTGAAATTGTTGGGGCGTATGGTTGTGCCTCGTCTTTGTAGCTGCAGAGCTATACATAGAAAATGCTCTCTGAAAGCCCACAATTGGCATGTCCCTCAGATGGTTCTCTGTGTTTAAGTACTTCATTTTATGCGTTTGTTCCTGTTTTGACTGTCATGAGGTGGAATATCAGCAATTGGCCACCTGCCCATGCTAACTTAGATTATTCCCAGTAGCTGCCTCTTATAACACAGGATTTCATTGTGAAAATCTGCATGAGTGGAACGTGCCATTTTTGCGCATGTTTGTGCCTGCAACTATGTTTGAGAATCTGAGATAACAAAAACTTGTCTTATTTGTGATGCCTGTTAGTTTGCTGTTAGTGGTATTTTCTTTAGTAGGATTGTCTCTGATTCCTTGGTTGGTGATTGTCTCGAAGGATTATACTTGTTTCTTTTTTCTTTCTTTACAGGATTTTTACTCTTATTTTTAACTATCCTTTGTCGAATATTTCACTTTAAAATATTTTGGTTAAAAGTGGAGTTGGGATTTTGCCTAAAAGCCTTGATGACTTCGGAGTTGACAATAGTATGGTAGTGGTTGAATGCTTTTGGACTTGGACATTGGGATGCAAGCAAGACGAATTTTTGGTTCCAATTCTCAAACTCTGGCTATTTGCTTTTAGTTGAATAGTAGAATATGAATTTAGGGTTTGAAGAAGGAAGAAGAGATGGGAAAGAAAAAAAAGAGATGAAAAAAAGAGTTCAGGAGAAGTTAAGTAGCCTCCTTCACTCAATCATACTTATATATTATTAGGTTAAAGATAAGTATAAGAATGCCCTTAAGGAAGTAAAACAAATAGAAAAGAATCACTCTTAACACTCCTCCCCTCAAGTTGAAGCATAAATATCAAACAATGTTCAGCTTGATAAATAAGCGATGAAAGGTAGAACGCATCAGCAGCTTTGTAAGAATATCACCAAATTGGTATTCTGATCGGATATACGGAGTGACAATATGTTTATGCAATAAAAAATTCCGAATGAAGTGACAATTAACTTCAATATGCTTAGTCTGCTCATGGAACATCGGATTATTAGTAATAAAAATAGCGGTTTGATTGTCACAAAACATTCGCCTAGGAAGTAAAGTAGAAGCGCCAAAATCCTAAAGAAGAGAATGAACCCATAACATTTCAGACACAATGTGTGCCATGGCCCAATACTCGGCCTCAGCATTGGAACGAACCACCACACTTTGTTTCTTATTGTGCTAAGTAACCAAATTGCCGCCAACTAAGGTACAATCGCTAGGCGTAGATCGCCTATCAGAGCGGTTATCGACTCAATCAATATCACTAAACCCGGTGACAGTTAAAGAATCATATGGTTGATAAAGCAAGCCACGGTCTGTGGCACTCTTCAAATAGCGTAAGATATGATAGACAGTTTCAAAATGTAGTTGACGAGGAGTATGCATAAACTGACTCACAAGTCACAACACTAACTGCATAAGTAATACTCGAGCGAGTAACCGTGATATAGATTAGCTTGCTAACAAGGCGCCAAAATTGACTAGTATTATAGAGGATTAAGATAGGGATCTACTGTTCCCGTCCTAGCTGGCTTGAAATATTCAAGGCGTGTTCCACGTGTCCTTGAACAAGAAATGGGTGAGATGCCCGCCGGCCACTATTACCGGTAGACCCTCTGATGATGAAGTTAGATATAGTTTTTAGAGACAAGGGAGCTTGGGAGAACAAATTGGCAGAGTTTTTCTTTATAAATTAGAGTGCATGCTTTTCTTTTGGCTTGTTGGCTATTTATAGGGAAAAATATATTTGACCCGCTTTAAGAGTCCGACTTGACCCGTGCATGCCGGGTTGCCCTCTTTCTCTGATTAAGACTCAACTGTCAGCCTGATGGTGACTTATCATTGCTATCGCTCATATTTTTTTGCAAATTCCTTTTGTCATATCAAGCTGTCCATGGTATGTAGACCTGGTTTGGGTTAGGTTAACCTCTCCTGACATCCTAGTCCCAGGGTTGGTTTAACTGCCACCGGTTTCTTATCATGAGCATCACCTCTTAACAAGCGTATCATGGGTACTGATTATCATGTGCCAAGTTCCAAACTCGGCTTTCGAGGTCTCTCGCCATATACCGCTCAGCCATAGATGCTGAACACTTCTCGTCTGGACCTCGGCTAAAGGTCCTTCCGCTGAGCATGGGTTGGATCGTATGACTGAGACTTGGCCTCACTTGCTCGTGTATCTAGCTCGGTAGCCCACTAATGTACTCGGCCACATCTGTCGAGCTAGGATGGGCATATCGGTGTGTAGTATCGTGGCCACATGGACCGTGGCGATGTACGGTATCCCGCGTGGACTCCAGTTGCCTTGCTCGGAATTTGACCTCCCTCAAGTATCATAAAAAATATCGTCTTGTTCAGCATCAAGTTTAACAGTAGAGTCCATGGGAGTATCAACGGGCCGAGTACCAAGAAGACCAGTTTCAGAAGGCCAATCATATATTTTTGTTGAGAAAGAGAATTGTCATTCGAAGAACGAACAACCTCAATCCTAAGAAAATAGCAAAGAGCATCCAAATCCTTAGTATAAAATTGTGTGGTCACGTGGCTTTCCAGACCAAGAATGCTAGAAACATCATCACCTGAAGGAAGAATATCATAATTATATACAATCAACAGAAAAGTGTCTTCAGAAAAGTGATGAATAAATACATAATGATCAGATGTCGAATGTTGGAAGTCATAGGTAAGTACAACCGAACCGAACTGATCAAACCAGGCATGAGGGGATTGTTTTAAACCATAAAGTTCCTTACGTAAACGACACATAAGATGAGCACTACTAACAACACTATAGTCAGGCGGTTGGTTCATAATATATCTCTTACTTAAAGTCACTATGAAGAAAGGTATTTTTAATGTCAAGCTGATATAAAAGCCAAGAATGATTAACTGCAACGGAGAGAAAGATGCGAACAGAGTGAATATGAGCCACGGGAGAAAAAGTTTCTAAGTAATCAACACCGTAGGAGTGTATCCCTTACTAACTAAGTCTTAAGGCGCTCAATGGATCCATTAGGAAGTTATTTCACGGTGTATACCTAGCGATAACCCACGGCTTGCTTCCCTTGATTTTGATGAAGAGTTCTCATTTCCTCATTCACATAGCATGTTTCCATCCAGATATTGACATGACCTTATTATAGGATGAAAGAACAGAAATACACGAAAATGTAAAAACAAAGGAATATAGATAAGGAGAGTGACGATCATAGGATAGAAAATTAGCTATAGGTTGTTGAGTATAGGCATGCTTACCACGACGCAAAGTATTAGGCAAGTCAAAAGAGGTGGATGGAAGGGGTGAGGACGCATGAGGCTCAACCAAAGAACATGACGAATTTGAGCCAAAAGGGACAACTTGTTGAGCATTAGATTGATGATATACGTGCAAATGAGAAGTAGGTAAAGAGGAAGGAGAGGGCATAGAAACATGTAATGGTAGAGTAGGAGAAGAAGTAGACTCCCCTTTACAATAACATATGAGATCAGACAATAACGGGAGACTGAAGGAAGCAAAGAAAGGTGTTGATTCAAAGGTGGCATTAGTACTAACAAAATACCGGCGTGTCTTGGGGTAATAACAACGATAACTTTTTTGAGTACGAGAGGAACTAAGAAAAGCACACTTTCGAGCTCGGGGGGATAATTTATCACGAATGGGATCAAGAACATGTACAAATGCAGTATAACCAAAAACCCGAGGAGTGAGAGAAAAGGGCGAGGAGGTCAGATATAACAAGGAAAAAAGAGATTAACCATTGAGAGCAACAAAAGTCATGCGATTAATAAGAAAACAAGCAGTAAGAAGAACACCACCCCAAAATTGTTTTGGTACTGTAGTGTGAAACAATAAGGTACGAGCAGCATTTAATAATGGACAATGTTTGCGTTCAACATTGTTTTGTTGAGACGTGTAAGCATAAGTAGTTTGGTGAATAATACTATAATCAACACAAAAGGAAGCAACACTAGATTGCAGATATTCAACAGTATTATTATCGAATAATCTGGAGACGTTTGCCTCATTGGGTATGAATTTTATTGTAAAAGCGAGAGAGAATCAAAGGTAATTCCAATCAATTTTTCAACAAAAACAACAAAGTTATGCGAGAATAGTGATTAACAAAAATAACAAAATAAGAATATCTATTATTGCTAAGAGTTCGAGAAGGATCCCAAAGGTCCATATGGACTAAATCAAAAGACTTTGATTGACGACTATGACTACTAGTAGGAAAAGAACGGTGATGTTTTTTTTTTCTAACTGACAAGCTTCACAATTAAAACCAGATACATGACTCAAATTGAGAATAGCCAACTTAAGCTTAGCCGCATATGGGTGGCCCAAACGTAAATGCCACTGAAGGGGAAAAACTGTAGCACTCAAAACGGAGGAAGTAGCGGAAGGCGAATCAACATCAAGATAATAGAGGCCATTCTTCTCATGCCTTAAACCAATCATTTTCTTGGGCTGGAGGTCTTGAAAAACACAAGAAGTGGGAGAGAATGCTATTCAACAATGTAAAATTTTAGTTAATTGGCTAGCATGGAGTAAATGAAAGGGAAAATTAGGAACATAAAAACTAGAAGGCAAGGAGAAAGATAGAGATGGATGTAGAACACCCGTCCCATGCACAGGTCGAGATGAACATCAACTAAAACGATATGATGTTTGATAGGAGTTAAATGAGAAAAAAGAAATGGGTGGCCTGAAACTATGAAAGAATTATGCGAACCTGGATGGAAAGTACTAAGTAGACATAGAAGCATGTGACTGAGTCTCAGAAGAAGCGAGCATGGCTTAAAATTGATGAAACTGATCTATTAGCGACTGAGATGGGAGAGATGTGATGCCGGTGGATGTAGGTGCGACAAGAGCAATAGGTGGGCTATATGACGGTGCATGGGGTACAAGAGGTGAATGGTGATGAAGAATGCCCCTTCTGTGTTAGTTTAGGGCAGACATTATTCCAATAGATCTTTTGGTGGCAAAAGCTGCACTCATCCATATGAATCGTTGACTTTGGCTTTCCCATGACCTGAATCAGGTGAGGGGAGGGAGTGGGAAGCAACGGAGGACTGGAAGTAACACCCATGGATGAGGAAGGGGTGGCAAAGACTGACTGAGAGGGAATAGCCATCTGAGCAACCTTGAGCATTGTATCCTCTGCAATGAGTTAGCCCTTTCAACAGAAGGTAACGAAGAACGATGAAGAGTAGCGCCATGAAGTGGCTCAAATTGATCACGGAGGGCGATGAGAAACTGTATGAACCTCCGCCTTTTGCGATACTAAAGATAATTATTAATCAATTGCAAGGCAGGGTGTTCCATAGGAGCCAGTTGATCCCAATTATCTCATTATAACATTCTTGGATCGATTTATCATTCTACATGGCGTTTCGAATGGCCATCTCCAACTCATATTGCTTGGCAAAGTTAGAAGTAAGATACATATTTTGAAGATAGTCCTATGCATGTTTGGTGGTCGTATATTTTGAGAAATTCATTCCGATACTTGGCTCCGCAGAGTTGTGAAATCAGGTGAGGATTTGTGCATTCTCTATATCCCAAACTGC
>JAOTRH010000006.1:11018614-11021114 GCA_034768845.1 Heliamphora exappendiculata | reverse complement strand
CTCTAGTTTGCCTCATGAACAAGAGCACTCTGTCAAAACCTCTATAAGTGTTGGAAGCTTTCCCCAGGGGCAGGTGAGTACAAGTTCTGAGGATATGCCAGTGGCCAACGTGACTTGTGATAAAACAGAGACGAGTATTACTATTTCCCAGCGGGAGTCAAACAAGCCAGCTCAAGAAGAAGCACAAGTTATTAAGAGCTTAGATGGTGAAACTGTTGACCAGGTGTCCACTGCCGCTTTCAGCACTAGTGAGTTCAGTTTCCCTGATGTTAAAAGTGATACCATCCAGCAGGAAGATTCACCAAGTTCTGCGTCGTTTACTATGTTTGATTCTCCCATGTTATCTGAAAAATCTAGTTCCAAGATCCAACTCCCGCCCTCTTCATCCCCAGTCCTTGCATTGGCATCTTGGCTGGGAAGTTCCAGTCATAACGAATCAAAAGCTCAATCAGTTGCTACCCCTTCCATTGAATCTTCTGTGTCAATGAGCGAACATGATCCGTCTTCAGACTTGAAGTCTGTTTCTCAAGGATTAGTTGCTGCAAACAAATATTTTGTGGTTAATTTGAATCTTCTTCTTGAGATCGATGATTCGGGTTATGGGGGTGGTCCTTGTTCTGCAGGAGCTACTGCTGTTTTAGATTTTATGGCAGAAGTCCTTTCTGACTTTGTTACCGAACAGATCAAAGCTGCACAAGTTATAGAGAGTATTTTGGAAAGTGTTCCTTTATATGTTGACGCTGAATCTGTTTTAGGTTTTCAGGGCCTGTGCCTTAGTAGACTGATGAACTTCCTTGAAAGGCGTCTGTTACGTGATGATGAGGAAAATGAGAAAAAGTTAGATAAGAGCCGCTGGTCCTTAAACTTAGATGCACTGTGTTGGATGATTGTGGACCGTGTCTATATGGGTGCTTTTCCTCAGCCTGCTGGTGTTTTAAGAAGTCTTGAATTCTTGTTTTCTATGTTACAGTTGGCAAACAAAGATGGTCGGATTGAAGAAACAGCTCCTACTGGAAAAGGACTCTTGTATATTGCCAGAGGAAACAAGCAGCTTGATGCTTATATACATGCAATTCTGAAAAATATGAATCGAATGATACTTTACTGTTTCCTTCCATCATTCTTGATCAGCATAGGAGAGGAGGATTTTGTTTCGTGTTTAGGATTGCAAATTGAACAAAAGAACAGATTCATGGCCAACACTTCACAAGAAGATACAGGAGTTGATATATGTAGTGTTTTACAGTTATTAGTTGCTCACAGACGAATAATATTCTGTCCCAGCAATATTGATACTGATCTAAATTGTTGTCTTTGTATAAATTTAATCTCTCTTATGCGTGACCAAAGACGAAATGTACAGATCATGGCAGTTGATGTTTTCAAGTATCTTCTGGTGCATCGCAGGGCTGCTCTGGAAGACCTACTTGTTTCGAAAGCAAACCAAGGATTGCATCTAGATGTTCTACATGGTGGTTTTGACAGACTGTTAACTGGAAGTTTGTCTACTTTCTTTGAGTGGTTTCATAGTTCCGAACATGCTGTCAATAAAGTATTGGAACAGTGTGCTGCTATTATGTGGGCGCAGTATATTGCTGGGTCGGGAAAGTTTCCTGGTGTGCGAATAAAAGGCATGGATAGTCGACGGAGAAGAGAGATGGGGAGAAGATCGCGGGATTCCTCAAAATTAGACCAAAGACACTGGGAACAGGTAAATGAACGGAGATATGCTCTTGAACTGGTTCGTGATGCGATGGCTACTGAACTGAGAGTGGTTCGCCAAGATAAGTATGGCTGGGTGCTTCATGCTGAAAGTGAGTGGCAAACACATCTCCAAGAACTTGTACATGAGCGAGGAATATTCCCAATGTATAAATCCTCTGCGAACGAAGATCCAGGTTGGCAACTTTGTCCCATTGAAGGCCCATATAGAATGCGGAAAAAACTGGAGAGGTGCAAATTGAAGATTGATACAATCCAGAATGTTCTGAATGGACAGTTTGACTTAGAAGAAATGGAGCTTCCAAAAGAGAAAAATGAGAATAACTTTGATGCATCTGACGCTGATTCTGATTCATATTTTAATCTTTTGACTGATAATGGAAAACAAGATTCTTTTGATGGTGAGCTCTATGATGGATCAGTTTTTAAAAAATCGGATGATAACAAAGACGTAACTTCTAGTAGGGCTGGGTGGAATGATGATCATGTAAGTAGCATAAATGAACTAAGTCTTCATTCTCCTGAATTTGGCGTCAAATCCACTTCAGAATCTGTCCCACAAGAAGAAAGCATACAAGGACAGTCCGATTTAGGATCTCCAAGGCAGTCTTCTTCAATGAAAGTTGATGAGGTGAAAGTGATGGATGATAAATTAGATAAGGAATTAAATGATAATGGTGAATACTTGATTAGACCTTATCTGGAGCCTCTTGAAAAGATAAAATTTAGATACAACTGTGAAAGAGTAGTAGGTCTTGACAAACACGATGGCATATTT
>JAOTRH010000006.1:10982409-11003796 GCA_034768845.1 Heliamphora exappendiculata | reverse complement strand
TATATTATATTTACAATTATATGTATTTAGTATTTGTAGTAAATAGGTTATAAATATGGAGTATTATTGTATTTTAAAAATAGTTGAAGTTAAAATAAAATATTTAAAAAATTAGTGTTTTGATTTGATTTTTTTAACTTTTTAATTTTTTAACTTTTTATCAAACAGACCATATTGACATTTTGCGTTCTTAGCCATGACATTTTGGTTTTTTTAGTTTTTTTTTTCTCTTTTGTCAAATAGAACATATTTTGTGTTTTTTTAAACCAAAAAGTAAAAAAAAGTAGAGTTGCCAAACAGGCTCTAAGTGAAAAGAGAATAAGCTCAACTCAAAGCCGGTTTACAAAGTCGGCCTCTCTTAAGTTTTCTTGCCAAGCTGTGAACTTAACTCGCTCCTCTCTTTCTTGGGTCACTGGCATGCGAAGCACACCGTTGGATTCTCCATTAGATCCAAGAAATTCAGACTGTCTTCGCCGCCGATTCCTCTTGCTGAGTTGCAACTCGCACTGAGTTGCGATAAGGTATTGATTTCAACCCCTCTCAGCTTTATGCCTGCTTTCCCTTCCTTCCATCCTTTTGAAACTTCTCGCGCTTTAAATTTTCCAATAATGTTTCTTTCTTTGCCCGGTGAAGTCTCCATTTAGGGTTTGAGGTTGTGTAAAGGCTATGAATTTAACCTTATTGGGTTGAAACGAAAAGCTTGAATGAGCAATTTGGTTTTAGGGTTTCGAAGTTCGTGTTCCAACTTGGGGTTTGATGGCGTCAAGATCCAGTTGTGGACGTAATTTATGAATTTTGTTGGGTTTGTAAGTTTCATTGCGTAATGTTATTTGACTTTTCTTGATCGGTATGGAGTGAATATGCTTGTCACTCATTTGATATGATCCAAGTGCACTAGAGTAGGATAGACTAAACACGTGAAATGAAGTACCGCTAATGTTTTGTTTGTTTTGGAAAGCAACAGTTGAAAAATTTCAGGGCATTTTATTGGGGCGGTGGTTTGAATTGATTATTAGTGTCAATCTCTTGGGTTACTATTTTTCCAAGGATGTTGCATGCTGGGTGTCTTGATGTACATTGTTGGCCTGTGTACTAGTGGTTTAGACGATTGGTTGTAACATGGTGTTAAATTTCTTGTTATTCAAGGTAATGACTTCAATTCTGGTAATATGTTGTGCTTGGTCTTCAGTGATATTTGGATTATGGACTCTGTTCTGTTCGTATTTGTGCACCCTCTTCAAAAGCTTTATGGTGTAAAATGTTTTTGTGCTTTTTGCATTGCTGTGTGTGTGGATGCTTTATCATCTAAAATTGCGTAGTGTCTCATAAGTTAGCTTTGAATTATTGCTTTTGGTTCTTAAAGTGATAATCCCCGTGTTGTGATGAAATAGTGGTATAAGAAATCTCTCTCTCCCTCTCTCTCTCTCTCTCTCTTGAGCATAATAATAAAGGGGCCTTTTGGATGCTATTGAAGTGACCATCCTCTTCTCACAATGTGGATCGTCTTGTTGAGATCATTAACCTAAACGGAGCTTTGGTGATATTTTGGTGGTCAGAGGGAAATTTGTAGCTTCGCAAGTTCAAAATTTATGAATTTTGAAGAAGTCACTCTTCATTTCATTTGAATACTTGCACTTTGTTCTTTTGTATAAGAGCCACCTTAGTATTATTTTTAGTTTAGACACTGGATTTAGTGATGTGATAATACATTTGTGTAACATACTTACATCAATTTGATTGCACATTGTTGGAGAATATTAATGAGACACCCTTGTTTACTCGATTGTAAGTTGTTCTTTACCTTCAAGGTTATGGAAGAAAAGTTAGGGGTGTCAAAGTTTAGGAAAATTCATCTGTTTATGGGTTGGAAGGAGAATATTTATTTTTCCAAAGAGGAATGTAATGTGTTCAGTTTAATTAATATAGAAAAAATCTGATATTGTTTGATAAATACATGCTCGATTATGTGCATGCTTAAGTGGCCTTTTGGAGTATGTTCCTTTCTTGTCACGTGTAGTGCAGTAAAATATATAGTCACTCTTCTGCTAGTTACCTGGATTTGGGCATTCATTCATATTTTTTGTGTACACCTGAGCAGAAGAAGTTTTAGGTTCTTTAGATATTGTTGGAATCTTCTTATGTCATAATCTTTTGCGGGGCCTTGGTGGTCAACTCTCATGTTATATAAAATAGTTTTGAAAGCTATTCCTACAAGGATAATTTCCTAATCTTAGGAGTTAGGACATGATTACATTGTTATAATATTTTGTGTCCAAATATTCTTTTATGGCATTTATATATAGTGTACTTGTGTCTATTGTGGGTTTTGAACATTTTTCAATTGCTGGTAGTCTATCACGTTGTTCCATGCCCATATTTGGTCATCTATTTCAGTTCTTGTGAAATAAATTATTCTGTTTGAATTTCTGAGAGCTGTCAGTTCGATGACATAAAGAATGTATGGCATTACCATCTTTGTCATTATTACATTATTTACCAGTTTTAGCGGGCTTCAAAATCATTTCACTTGGGCATTTTATTCGAAGTGTTTGTCTTTTTGCAATATATTGCATTGTCTCCTATAGCTCATAGCATTTTGGTACCTTTTAAGTACTTAGACAGTTGGATGTAGTACTTTAATTGTCGTGAGATATTTAGTGCATGTTTAGTGGAAGTTAAGTAAAAATGAGATGCTGAAATGAGATAGAATGCTGCTGAAATATGGGACGGGAGGTTGGGTAGCTAAAAACATCACTTAAATAAAAATGAGTACTGCTGAAATGTGTAAGAATAGAAAAGATAAAATTAAAAATGAAAACATTAGTGAAATGATAAGAGTTGCACCAAGTAAAGATAACTTGAGAGATAAAATAGACTAATTTGGTTTAGATACACCCAACGTACACAAGCAGATAAAATAGTAAAGAACAATGTTAAGATTACATTTAATGAAAATAATTGGGGAAGGAGAATGGCCAATTGACATGCAGTGTTATAGTAAGAAAAGATATAAATTTATTGGACCTAACTCAAGATATAGGCTTTGACACAGCACAATTGTGGAAACAAATTCATATAGCCAACCCCAATTGATTGAAATGCAAATCTTAGTTTGGTATGACTTATGGATGTTAAAGATTGACGAATTTTGAGAGGTGTAATGATGGAAGCATAATTTTGTTCGCTCCTTTTTTTAAGTGAAGAACTTAAAGGAAGTTTGAAACTTTGCAGGAGTTTTTGTGGTTATGATATGTTGAAACCTATTTGTGATAAGTTGAATGCAAAAATCAGTCAGGAGGGCTAAGAAATCATGTAATTCAAATAAACTAAACCGATAGGTTGATTTGCATATTCATAAATTAGTTGCCATTGGTAGGTTATTCATCTGCATGTTTTGTTATGAAAAAAAGTCAGGAAGATGAGACAGCTATAGACATTTTATTTTTTATCAGCACAGTGATAGACATTATAGGCTAACGGTTTTTAATTCATTGATTTTTTGGCATGGAAAAATTAGATTGAAGGTATTTCTCCTCAGCAATGCCTTATGCTATATGCATACTTGAATCTGAAAGCATGCAATGCCTTGTCATGATCGAGTAATTATATATGATGGCACACGCATGCGTGTGCAATTGTGTATTTAGGAACTAAAGCAAATAAAAAAAAAAGAAATAGTAGAATGATTAAAATTTTAACTTGTGAGAAATTATAATTTTTAAATTAGGTAATGGAGGAAATGTTTAATGGGTCAAATGCGGGTATTTTTGTTATCAAAAAACTAAATAAGAGTATTTTTGGTATCAAAAAATCCACAGAACTTCATTTTAAAGGTCAATTCCTTTCTTTATTAGTATAGATTGCCATGTACATATATGACAAACTTAAATGACTTTGTTTTCCCTTTTTGGTTTCTTTCCTTGTTTTGTTCCATGCAATTTCATGCTCATGCAAGGTTATGTTTTCCGCATCTGCAGAGCAAGGAGAGATGAGTAAGAAGAAGAACCCACTTGTATTCTTGGATGTATCAATAGATGGGGATCCTGTGGAAAGAATTCTTATTGAGGTAATTCAATAATCAGAAAACCTTCTGATTTATTCTCCTTTTCTTCCAGTTCTTCAAGACTCTCTTACTATATGCAAAGTTAATTTGTGCATTTCTCTATTTGGATACTGATGAAACTGTTTCCCTGAAATGTAGCTTTTTGCTGATGTTGTTCCTAAAACAGCTGAGAATTTTCGGAAACTCTGTACAGGTATTTCGTGTTAAGTCTTACTCAATTTTGTCTAAATATTATTACCTGTACTGAACACTTGTAGCAGAGGTTCGATGCTGCTGTCTCAAATAGGTTTCTGAATTATACTACTGACTTTAGCTGATTTAACAAAGAAATAAAAACAAAACAAATCTGATGTAAACTCAGATGAAGATTAATCAAGGCAGAATTGACAGAAGGGTTTCTGATTTCCTTTTGTTCTGCTTACTTTTCTCTTCTACATTTTTTTCTTTCTTTCTTTCTTTCATTTTTTTTGGGAGGGGGAGCATTGAGGAGACATCATATGAAGAAATACTTTCTGACCATTTATGTGAAAAATTAGCAACTTCTATCAATTTCTGATCTCATGAAATCCATCATTGTTCTGTTGCTCAATGAGAAAGCATCAGTTTTTTGTTGGACCATCATATTTGGTGGATTTTGATGGTCTTGTGTTGTATTTTGTAGGTGAGAAGGGCATTGGAATCTCTACAGGGAAGCCTCTGCACTACAAAGGATCTATATTCCATCGTATAATTAAAGGATTCATGGCTCAAGTATGTTGCTTGTATTATTTGCAAATCACTCTAAATTTGAATGAGTGTACACAATAATGCTTTTTCTTACCATTCAAATGCTCTATCCATACCAGACACTGCTTGATTCTTGCAATCCAGTATATTATTGTTCAACTAATTATGAGGTTACTTGCATCACAGTCCTCATACTGTCTGAACATTTCTTATCTCCACATGGGAGTGCAATTATCCTCTCTGCATTTGCATCACATATATCGTTGAGGTTAGGCCTATTTAATGGAGACATCCCAGAGAGTCCATCCTTGGTTTTCATCCATGTATGACACTCGTTTGAATAATCACTAGTAGTCCATGGTATGAATAACTCTTCCCTGTGGTCTATATATCTGACCCCCTGGTTGGATGCTTGCATCGAGTCTACCTTTATTTACTTAAGCGTGGGGCAGGAAATTTTGGTACCTAGAGTGACTTGCTAAATGTGAAGGAGGTGCAATCAATGCACTCAAGCAGCATGATACATGTTGATTGCGATCGTGAATGTCATCATTACAATAATAGTTGGGTAATTTAAAACTCATTGCTCATAAATCAACAAGAAGCATCAAAATAAGGATCACAGTGAAATTAAGGAGAAGTTAGTGGTAAAGGCATGTGGCTGTGGTGAACCATTGCCCCCCACCCCCCTCCCCAACATAGTAATAACTTTCACTAGAAAATTGGCACAAACTACTACTTGTGCACTAATTCTTTTAACATTTGATTTTCAAACTACCCTTCACAACTACAGCTAATGAAACTACACTCTACTACTCCCACTCACTCATTCACTACTTCCTCTATTCAATTTCCACACTATTTCAAATCCTGCAGAAAGTGGCATGCTATGGAAATTTCCGTTTTATCTGTACTTGACAAAACAAGATTTTGTAAAAATGTTTCTTTTTAAGAAAATAATAACTTGACAGGGCTTTAAAAAGAGGGAACACCAGGATGGCTAATCCCTTTAAATATGTTATAGATGAATTGATTCTTTCACACCAATTATTAGATTACTTATGGTTAGTATATTTTTAAAAAATAAATATCCATGCGTTTGTCATGGTTCTTCTGCATAAGCATGAAAGACAGACGACACGAAAGCTTATGTATAAATTCTATGAATGACAATCACAAAGATGCACAAAACATAGCTTTTCCCTTATGGCTAGGGTTTTGGGAGTTTCTGCCTGCAAATCCTATTCCTGCTCAGATACGATAGCATGTTCTCTCAGCAGATCAGAACAGATAGTATTGAGGTCATAGTAAAGAGTCTCCTGAACAAGTGGATGAACTAACTTATGTGGATGGGTTTGTTATCCGAGAGATTAAGGCTTCATTTGGCTTGTGGCTTAATGGAATCTTTTAGGCTGCTTAAAGCTTCTTAAAAGCCAATGGTCAAGAAGTCACCTTTTGTCTCTGCAGTTTCGGCTTAAAGACACCTTTTAACTATACAAGCTTTTTACTCATTTGGTTTGAAGTCCAAAAAAGCAAAAATCTGGCTTAAAGTTGGGTCACCAAACAAGCTCTAAGTGTATGTTATGTGTTGGTTGCTGAGGGCTTGAATTGCACAGGCATGTGGTTTCTACGCATAATTGGCAATGGATGGAATGCTTCTGCTTTTTACATATTTTCTATAAGAAATGCAAATATCTTTAATACTACTACTTTCCTCTATAATTATATATTTTTATCTGAGGAAGTCACCTTTCATTGAATTTTTCCCTTGCCCCTGCAGGGTGGTGATTTTCAAAATGGAAATGGTATGCTTTTCCTTAGATATTGTTCTTTATAAAAAATACAGATGCTCTGTTTAACTCCCATTTCCATGCTCGGATTAATAAGGCATGGCCTTTTGATGGTTTTCACTTTTCAGGCACGGGTGGAGAAAGCATATATGGAGGAAAGTTCGCAGGTAGATTTTCTTTGTAAGCTCGCTTATGCATGCTTGATGGGTTAGTTTGAATGATTAGTCTGAGCATTTTCTTTTGTGAATGCAGATGAGAACTTTAAACTGGATCATAGTAGCCCCGGTATCCTCTCCATGGCAAATAGTGGTCGGAACACAAATGGGTCCCAGTTCTTCATAACATTCAAGCGTCAACCCCATCTCGATGGGTGCGTGATATTGTGTTTTTTATGTGCTTAGTTTTGACCTATCGTATCTCCCCTCATTATCTTCATGCTCTCCTTTTCACCTGTTATTCACTTTCTTAGAGGGCCCAATTTGGAGATTGGTTTTGTTTTTATCGCAGGAAGCATGTTGTTTTTGGGAAGGTTGTGAAGGGAATTGACGTTGTCAGGAATATTGAACAGCTTGGAACGGCTGATGGGAAACCTTCTAGCCTTGTAAAAATTGTTGATTGCGGCGAGACATCTGAAAGCAAACTTCATGATGAAAACGGAGCAGAGAAAGGTATTGCTGAAGTTCTTATCACAAATAACCCTATCCCGGGACTACTTGATGATGGAGCATAGTTTTTCATATTTATTGTATTGATTTTTCATCATGCCTCTTTCTTCAGGGAAAAAGAAAAAATCAGGTAAAGCTGTTTCCTCTGGGGATAGTTCTGATGGGCAAAGGAAAGGAAGACACAAAACATTGCTCAAAGACAGAAAAAAGAAAAGAAGGAGATACTCATCATCCGATTCTTACAGCTCTGATACAGATTCTGATTCCACTTCTTCAGATTCTGATTCTGATTCGGATTCTGAATCCGATTCCTCTCTGTCAAGCAGTTCCAGTGATGGAAGGCATCGGAAAAGGAGGTCAACAAGGAGACGCAAACCCCGGCATGGGAACAAAAAGAGGGATGGACGGAAGGAGAGGAAAAGAGGCCGGCGTGATAAAAAATCAAGGGGCAAATCTAAATGGTATTTTTTGTGTTATTAAGTTCAGATTTTTTTGCTTTCTGTTGCATGACCCTTAATTTATAGCTTTTACCCTTCTCTCTTTGAAAATTTTGCACTACTTTCAGGAGCTCTGAGAGTTCAAGTGATACAGGGCGTGCGAGTTCAAGCAGCCCCTCCAGCTCTTATGACGAAAAAGCCAATCGTCCTGTTTCTGCCCATAAAATCAGTAACGTATCAAATGTTAAAAATAAGCCACCACAGAATATTGGTATGACATCAGTTCCTCTTTTACTGTATGATATCCATTGATATTTCTCGTGGCTTGACCAACGTTTCTATTGATGATTCTCTTGATTGACTTTTAACCATTTCTGATGATTGTGTTCTGACTCGTGACTGTTTTACAGATGCAGTGAAGAAATCCCCTACCCCTCTCATAGGAAAAGAAATTTTCGTGGAGCAGCTGAAGGATCAGGAGCAGAAGACGACGGAGCTTGACTCATCTCATGAAGGAGAATTTCTGCAGAAGGATGATGTACTGCTGAACAATGGTCAAGCCATGGAAAGTAAATCTAACAAAACTGCCAATCGGCATGGTTATTCAGACAACCTGAACAAATCCAGGTTCAATTATTGGCTTGCATCACTTCTATGTGTGCATTTGTTTGTTGGTAGCTTTGGGTGAGTTTGTGTCACTTGCATATGAGATTTTGCATAAGCTATAATTGCACTATTCTTTGACTTCATAATGAACAGAAGCCCGAGTCCAAGCCCTAGAAGAAGGCTTAAATCCAGCCCTAGCAGCAGCAGTCCAAGTTTGATCCCCGAGAGAAGCACTAGGAGTCCCAGATTTCAAAATGGTAGTGGAAATCCTGCTAGGGAGTCTGCCCGGAAAAACAGGGAAATCTCTTCGAGGAGTCCTGCACACAAGATCCCGGAACCTTCTGCATCTAATCATGGCCAGGCTTTGTCAAGAAGTCGTTCTCCAAATGGCACCCACAAACGCATCAGAAAAGGGCGTGGCTTTACTGAAAGGTATTCCTTTGCAAGACGGTACCGTACCCCATCTCCAGAGAACGCACCCTGTAGGTCTTACAATTATGGGGGAAGAAATGTTCACGAAAGGAATCGTGATAGGTAAACTTGATAATAGTAATCATTTGAATTAACAGTGAGGCTGCCATTAATGTCGAATTTAACTCTGGTTTGTTGTAGGTACTCAAGCTATAGAAATTATTCTGATCGCTCATCGCAAAGACGTTACAGTAGCCCACCAAGAAACAGGAGCCCTACCAGGTTCTCTCCTCTCTCTCTCTGTCTCCCTCAGTTAAACTTCTACTCCATGTTCCACCAGCTTTTTACAATCAGATTAGGTTTATTATTTCCTATGCATATAATCATTGTAATGTAGTGTTCTACAACTGAATTACGATAATGAGAATTGGTGACCACTTTTGAAGCAATTACGACTAATCTAAAGCTGGTATGGAACTCCACTCGTGTGTTCCACTAGTTTCTGTTGGCTGTTGCTTCTTTCTCATTGTTGCCCTTCTGAACATTGTGGTCAGTAGTTTAGTATCTTACGATTCATGATACATATCTTAAGATTTTACAATTGTTGGAACTCAAAGGAATAGATGAGTTAGTAAGTGACCACACTTAAAGAACTAGAGTTCTTGGGTTCAACTACTCTTAACCTGTTAACCTCTTAAGACCACCTACACATGATAACTGTAGTTCTTATGCGTCTTGGTTTTGCTCGGTCTATATGTGTGTGGCCCCGTACGTGGATTTATGCTTTTCCCGCAAGGGGTTTCTTGTCATAAAAAAACGGTTGGACATTTTTAGAAGTAAATCAATACATATCACCATTTGTCTATACATGTACTATGTATATTGCAATATACAATACGCAATACAAGACACAATATATTTGATATATGACTACTTAAATTTCCTTAATAATTTTCAAAAAAAAATATGTAATTGCAGTTATTTTATGGAAATTAATCATGTTAGTAATTTTCATTAAATTGTTGGAAAAATGCGGTTGAGATGAGAATTGTATTGTTTCTTTTATTTTTGTTTAGCTTTTTTTCACAAATGTCTACTTGCCTAGTATTAAGGGTTGGATTGGTGATCCAAAGTTTGTGGCTTTTTTGCTTTTATAGCCAAAAAGCTAAAAGGGAAATAAGGTAGTTTGTTTGGTAAGTTAGTTTTTTTTAGTAGCTTTTAGAACATGGTCATTTGTCCTTAACTTTTTAGTCTTTTTATCTTAAAATGACGATATTGTCTTCATTAATTAGTATTGGAATTGACTTCAAATATGTAATAAGGGCAATTTCATTTTTTTCATATCGGTATTGGGAAAAAGCTAAAAGGTTACTTTTCTCAATTTATTTGTGCTATCTATTACTGTATTATTTTTCTACCTCTTTTTAAAGATGTTCAAAAAAATAAAAAGAAAAAAATTACGATACACGATATGATACGATGCACAATTTTAAAAATAAAAAAACGATACACAATTCATGTGGCTATCTGACAACTATGCTTCCAAATAAGGGATACTAGAGGAATGCGAATAAATCCCCTCAGCTCAATCAAATCGACTTAGCCCATATATTTGAGGTTGGCTATGGTAGTAATTTTACACCTTTATCCAGTGCCAAGTCAACACATGAACATCTAGCCAAAAAAAAAGTCAACACTGGGACAAGGATGGGAAAGGAAAAGCCTTTTCCTCATTTGTGCGTTTTGCCCCCGGGGGGGGGAGGGGAGAGAACTTGTATTCCCATTTCTTTGTTTTTTCATGAATCTTTATTTTTATGAGAAATTTTATCTTTAGTTGGAGGTATGGTGGCTTCTCACAGTTTAGAAACTTTTTGAAATTGAGAAACTACCTCCCATAACTTTGTGCTTCTCTATCAGTTATAAGCTGTTTTTTTATTTTAAATTGCATCATATTTGTTTCAGCATTAAAGGGGTGCCCTTATCCATATACACAAGCAATTAAATTAATATGTTCTCTTTCCTAGATACCGTGACAGGAGAAGTAGGAGCATCTCTCGCAGCCGAAGTCCTATACGCAGTCCTAGACCCCTAGATAGGCGACCTGCATTGAGTGATCGGTTGAGGTCTCGTCTGGGGCCTCGTGCAAATGATCAGCAACGTATAAAGAGAGGAAGATCAAGTTCTAGCTCAAGGAGCCGAGGTGGCTCGCATCGCTCTAGATCACCCGGTGCAAAGGTGCATCCGGAAAGGGTGGCACTTGCATCTCCTGGCGGTTCTAGATCAAGCTCCCCAGCCGGCCAAAGGGGTTTGGTTTCCTACGGGGATATCAGTCCGGAAGATGGAGCAAACTAGTTTCAAGCGGCACCTTGGCTGCCGGAGAGGGACAAGGGCTTCTAGTTTTGCTTTTACAAGGTGACTCTAGAGGGCAAATTAAAAAGCTTGGGCTCCCAGTTTGATATTTATTTCTCTACATTATTGTAACGTAAGTTTCCCTGATATCTAGCAAACTAGTTTCAAGTGTCACCTTTGGGGACGTTTTGATGTTTATTTTATTAAAAGCTTGCTGATATCTGAAACTTAGTCGATACATGAAACTGTTGTGAAACTCTGCTGGTCACAATAGAAACTATGATTTTTGGTGGATGATCCTTTGGGTTTCTGTCAGACTTCCTAGGATATTGTAAATTTGTAATAGATCTATGGGGGAAAGGGGTTTGTTCTTGAGAACTTTAAATTGGAAAAGAATTCTAGAATTCTTATGGTATGATAGAATCACGGTCAAAATAGAATTATTTATCTTTATTTTGTGTACTTGAGGTGGGTGGAAGGAAATTTTCTTGTCTGATTTTAGGTATTCAGCAACAAGAAAGAAAAGGATTGAATGGAGGAACTCTAGAATGGCGATCTCAAATTTGACCCTTTCAAATTCGATAAATGTTGGTTGGTTTATATTATAGTTCTATGATTGAGAGTATTTTTTCTTATTTGATCTCTTTGAATTTCATATTCGAAGTTGGTGGTGAGATATAAGAAGTAAACAGCATGTATTGAACTATTTGAGACGGGTAGGAGAAGAATTTGATTCGGTATTCTTAAAAAGAAGTATATCCCAGATGGAGAAGAATTTGATTCGGTATTCTTAAAAAGAAGTATATCCCAGATGAGAAACCCTAGGATAGCTATTTTTGCAAGTATTACAATTAAGAAGCACGGGTCTCTTGTACAGATTGTGTATTAGTTTACCCAATTTTTTTTATTTCATTCTCAACTTTCTGAACTTAAGAAGTCTCAGTTTTGGTAGTTGACCAATTTGCTAGCATACATTGAGCCATTTTAATTTACGGGCGACTTGTTTTGTATTGTTAATTTGAACTGCATATCTTACTCTAAAAAGAAAGATGCCCATATTAATGTCGAATGAGTGGAACGTAGTAGTTGTTCGCTCTCAAGTTGGACAGTAAAGATTGGAGAAGAGCAATCATATATCAAAGGAAAATTGAATTCATGTATCATAAGAAAGGTTTTCCACTTTAAACTATAAAGGCATGTAAATCTTTACTTGTTAGGCAATAGGATATAAGAAGTTTAGTCTATCTCGGCAGGACATGTATTTTTATTATTATGGAATTTATAAATGAGTTTTGGTGGCACTCATTTTTTTTATTTTTTGTTTTTGTCCTTGTATCACTATCAATTTTGAAATGAGTTCATCTGACTCCAAAGATTTCTGCATTAACACACTGGAATTTCGGATACACCACAAATGGTAGATTGCGGCACTCATGGACAACTTGTAAATAGTCTGCAAAAAAAGAATTTTTTTTTTCAATATTTCATTGACCAATGCTTTTAAATACGGAAATGAAGAGGCCTGCTAGAGTAGCTGCATTTGAAGAATAAGGCCTTGTTTGGTATGGTGGAATAAAATGATGTGGAAATAAAATGAAAGTGGGATGAAATGCAAAGTACAATGGAATGAAATGTTTATTTTCATTTTACTGATTGCTAACATGAACGTGGGAATGAAATAATTGTCTTTTTTCTTATAAGGGCCGGTCCTAATAATTTTGGGATCCAAATCAATTTTGAGATATGAGGTTTTAGTAAATTTTAAAATAAAATTTAAAATTAATTATAAAAGTTGTAAGTAGACTAAATATGTTTGCAGTCATGTTTTAATAAAATTAAATTGATAAAAAAAATTAAATATAATATAATATTACTTATATATTATAAGCTTTTAAACAATAAGATATTTTTTTATTCAATATTTTGTGTTTGATTACAATTGGTTAAATAAGAATTAACACTTTAGAATTAAAAAATCATGACTTAAGTATATTTTAATCATAACTTTTGATTTTTTATATTCTATTCGTATTATTTAGTATTTTAAATAATTAAAATTCTTGATGATTTAAAATAACATTGAAATTTTTGCAATTTTATTGAACTAAAAAAAAGTAAGACTTGGACTTAAAATAAAAAATATACAAATTATAATAATTACCACTTGTGATCATTCAAGATCATCAACATGAATTTATTTTTAATATATTTATATTAAATTTAAATCCAAATAGAGTTCTAAATTTTAACAAAAAATTGATACCAAAGACAACGGTGATTTTGCTCGCCTGCCAGGACCTGCTCTGATTCTTATGTTTAGTATGTTAAGCTAATGAAACGAAAACACATCAAGTTTTCAACACACTATTGTTAAATTTTCATTTGATATTATGAGGTTAATAAATTATAAATTAGTCATTAGAAGGTATTTATGAAAATTTAATTATAATAGCATTCACAACCAAGTATTTATTTTATGAACTAGTAAAACTAGTAAAAATAATGCCAATTAGGAAATAATCGAATTCAACCATAATCAGACTCTCTAATTTTGTCAACTCTTCGTTAAGTTTAAAGTTTCAAGCCATTAACTTGATGCATTTTCAATTGATTGATGTGATTAAAACTAATTTTGTTAATAATAACATGTAGGGATGATAATTTTATCTACTCTTTCTTGTCTCTTGACGTTTTTTGTCCATTTTGTACGAGTTTTTTTGACCTCTGATAATAAATGGGGTGGAATCGGTATTTGTTTTGCCCGTCTTATTTTTCTTTGTCCCGTTTATGATTATATAAAGTACATATTTTATAAATATAATAAGTTTAAAATATTAAAATGTTATATTTATCTATATTTTTTTTATTCTTATATTTTGTATTTCTAATTTTATTGATTAATCAACTATAAATTTTTTATTTATTATATTATCTATAACTTTTATTAATATCATTATTTTAAACCTTAAAAATATCTCCAAAATATCTATGTTGTTAGTTGTTTTTTCAATATTTTTTTTATTTTTATTTTCGTTCTAATCAAATTGAGAACGAGAATGGAAGAGTCCATTCCTGCCGCGGCTTCTTATCCTATTGTGATCCCTAATAACATGGGACCTCACTCTTTATTGTTAATTATAAATTTAATATTACTTGTAGTTATTAAAAGTATTATGATAAATCAAGAAGTAACTCAAATAACGTCTAAAACTATTGTAAAAAAATTATAATAACATTCACAACCAAGTACTTATTTCAGAACTAGCAAAACACATAAAAATAATGGCAATTAAGAAATAATTGCTTTCATCCTTACTTTTTTTCTCCTAATCATTAATTGTGAAAAATATTGGACTTTAAGTTACGATTACAACCCATTTTAATTGTTATTTTACGCCGTTCAATCATAATTAGACCTTCTGAATTTATCAGCTCTTGATTAAGTTGAAGGTTCAAGCCATTAACTGTTGCATTTTTAGTTGACTGATGCCATTAAATTAGTTGTGCTAATAGTAACAATTTCCTTTTCATAACTTCACACATCAATGTGATTGTACGGGATCACCAGTAAATTATATTTATTTTTTGGATTGAACTCGTCAATATGTCAACATCTACAAAAGTGAACACACGTAAGCTAAACGACGATCAATTGCCAGAGGCCACTTCGATACTAAAGTTAAAAGTTGAAGATAATCACTCAAAATAAGTTTACAAAGTAATTTCACAAAGATTTTTCTCTCTTCTTGTGTATCTTTTTGTTGCCTTCATTTCTTCTTTTTTAGAGTAGGTCAATCATTCTTCTCTCTCTTCAACTTTCGTCATCATTTTCTGACTCGTATGCTCTGTAATTCTGACTCATACTCTGTCAAATGTCCCTACCATTCTGCCGTTGTTCTTATGCCGGCGGTCGGTGAACACAAGTAAGTCATATCAGATTAAATGGACTGTGATCGGCCTGTCCTTGTAGCTGAGTTCTTGACTAAAATGCATTTTCTAAGGAGACGGTTCATTTAATGGTTTGATATATGCCATTTCAATCGCATGGGCCTCGCTGCAGTCCATGCGATTTAAATTGCATGGGTCTCGCATGGGCCTCACAAAGATTTAATAATTTGATATATCTTTTCTCGGTCAAATTGTACTTAATGCTATGTCAGAGCATTTAATGAGATTTAAATAACTATCTCCATGCTTACCGCCGAGCTCTCATGATTCAGTCCTGGGCTGGATTTCCTTCGCTTGGGCCTCGCTGCAGTCCAATGGGTTGAAAATTCGGCTCATCCCCTTCGGTGCTCAAAATCTTGACATTTTCTTTTCTCTCAACTTTGATTTTTCCCCCCCTTCTTTCTGAACAGCCCTATAGGAGGCGTCAGGAAGAACCATATTCCCATAGCGTAGCTGATCATCCATTCTGCTGAAGCCTAATTACAAAAAAAAACTGAAAATGTTAAAAACTTTCTGACATGGTAAATTTATTTTATTGATATTTTTTTATCGACAAATACTGTATCCACTTCTACATCTTGTAACAAGGTTTGGATTTACTATTTCTCAGAGAATAACACTAGTAATGATGATAAAAGAAAGGGTAAATGACAGTGATTTTCTCTGAGATTTAGTAAAATATCAATCACTATGATGTGATTTTTAAAATGTCATTAACCTCCCATCTGGTTTAGAATTTGTATCAAATTAGTCAAACTATTAAATTTTTGTTCAGCTGTGCCTTGTTTGGTGTGTTTTTTGAATAATTTTTTATGATCCAATCCGTTCATTATACAGAACTTATCGAGTTTATTTAGTACGTGAAAATTCAGATTCATCCGATATCTGTAACTTAGTGATTAAATAAGATCTCCTAATAAATAAATAAATAAATAAAAATTATAATTTAAAAAAATATTGTTAAATAAATTTTATTCAATCACTTAGCTACAAGTATCAGATGAATCTGAATTTTAATGTGTAAAATAAACTCGACGAGTTATACATAATGAACGGATTGGATCATAAAAATTTATTCAAAAAATACGTCAAACAAGACACACCTGATCAAAAATTTAATGAATTTGATGCAAAACCTAAATCAGATGGAAAATTAATGACATTTCAAAAATCACAGGGGTGGTGGTTGATATTTTACTAAACTTCAAGGGAGGTCACTGTAATTTACCCTACAAGAAATTATAAGAACCTAAAAATCGGTCTAAAATGGTCCGAACTACTCGATTTAGTCTAGTTTATAGTAGAATAGTTTGTTCTGGTTCTTAAATTTTTAGAACCGTTGCATACGATTCGGTTCTAAATTTGTATAAAAGTAGATTTGTTTCTAACTGAACAAAATCGTTTATTGTAAGAATAAAAGATTACTTTAAAACTTTTAGTTCAAACGGATGCATTCTTAAAAGGGTTTTTCAATGTCAAATAAACTTGATTTTTAACTATTAAGTAGCTAGACAATTTAGGCCAAACTTGTTATGTATTTGATAAAATTGATTATTTTGAACTTGAAAAATGGAGAATTGAAATTAGACTAGAACATGATCGTTTTTACAAATTGATTTGCTTCGATTTGACAACTATAACAGTTGGGTTCCAATAAAATTTTTGAAGTTATTATTAACGGGTCAATTTTTTATTTTGTTTAGAATCAAACCAATGTGATTCATGTACACTAACACTGTATTACTAGTTCAAATACTATTTGACATTGGCTAATATTTTTTTGCATATCTCTTGATCTAATTTAGAATTTGACAATATTTATAAGAATGTAATTTAATTTTTAAAATCGTCAAACAATTGATACTAAAAACATAATGTTTCATGACAATACAAATTCAATTCAATTCATTCATTCAAATAAATTGACAAATTGATGTAAATTGGTGCCAATTAACGTGTTAAAATAGATTTATGCATTATTTGTACCCCTTAATTTCAGCACAAATTTAATTCAATTCAATTTATTCACTCAAATAAACTGACAAATTGATGTAAATTGGTGCGAATTAATGTGTTAAAATAGATTTATGCGTTATTTGTACCCCTTAATTTCAGCACAAATTTTTCGTTAGTTTAATAATTAACTAGATTTGTGAGTGTAATATTTTTCCATATTTAATAATGTTAAATTTTCACAAAAATCAAAGAAATGTATTTTAAAAAATTTATATGAAATGTTATACAGGAAGTAGTCATGTAGAGAGTGAAAATTAATATGTAAATTAAAATTAAATAAAAAAACTATTTTTACAGCTATTAATGAAAATACAAGTCATTAATATGACTTCCCCGTCGAAAACCTGTGGTGCGTGTTTTTCGCAGATTCCATCTTCGTTCTCGTCATCCCATGGCTTCTTCAGTGCTCAGCGGCGCTGAAAACCTCGCACTTCTTAGAACAAAAACCCCAAATGGGTTAAGCTTTATCAGGTCAGATTTGCATGGGAATAAGCATTTCCCCAAGATTGGGGTGCTTCCCTTTGGCACAAAATTCAGGGCTAGAAATCGAATTCTAGCACCCAAGTGCAATCTTTCGGCATCAAGGCCAGCTTCCCAACCCAGGTTTATACAGCACAAGAAAGAGGCGTTTTGGTTCTACAGGTTTCTATCAGTTGTCTATGATCATGTCATAAACCCCGGGCATTGGACTGAGGATATGAGGGATGAGGCGCTCGATCCCGCCGACCTAAGCGATCGGAATATGATAGTTGTAGATGTGGGTGGAGGGACAGGGTTCACTACTTTGGGAATTGTTAAGCATGTGGATGCCAAAAATGTCACCATTCTCGATCAATCGCCGCATCAGCTTGCCAGGGCGAAGCAGAAGGAGCCCTTGAAGGAATGCAAGATTATTGAGGGCGATGCGGAGGATCTACCATTCCCTACTGATTATGCAGATAGATATGTATCTGCTGGGAGGTATATTGCCCTTACCTTTTGCTTTGATGATTTTTCTCTGCCGTTTAGTTCATTAATTTCGCGTGCAGCTTCATTGTTTGTTTGAATGATTCAGTGACTTGAACTGGTATTCTGATTCTGATTGCGCATAAGCTTTTGTCGTCCGGTCGTAGTGTGTCAATATAGGAATGTTCATGAGCTTAATTGGATTAATATTGGTTCGTTTTAGCAATATTATTGTGCACGGTCTGTATGAGGTTTCGTTGAATGTATTTAGAATTGAGTTAGTCTGAAACAAAACCTTCCACCAGTTCTGAAGTACGCCTGAATTGGTTTTGCAAGGCTTGTTTGACGCATATCAAAAATCAATAAATGTATAAAAAAAATGGGGGAAAGATGATGGTAACTATGTGAATTCAGTCGCTGAACATTGTTTTTTTCCCTCAATGTGGATGTGTTAGGATTTAGCCAAAATGTAGGGCATTTGATAGCCTAGCAGGAGCTTTTTTTTCTTTTTATATACAAGAGAGACTTCAAATTCCTAAAATTAACTTCTTCTTTTTTTGGTTTCAATACATAACCGGATCAACTTAGAAGGTTGAACACAAGTTACAAGGTAGATGTGCAGAAATGATATAGATTTGAATTTCTGTTCAATTTGGGGGGGTGGGGGGGGAGGAGTGAGAGATTTAACTTCCATAGTGGTCTCTCTTATGAGGATTTCGTGTTGCTTTTTTGCAGTATCGAGTACTGGCCAGACCCACAACGGGGCATCAAGGAAGCATACAGGGTTTTGAAACTTGGAGGGAAGGCATGCATAATTGGTCCTGTCTATCCAACATTTTGGCTATCCCAATTTTTCGCAGATGTGTGGATGCTCTTCCCAAAAGAGGAAGAGTACATTGAGTGGTTCAAGAAGGCTGGATTTAAGGATGTTCAGCTGAAGAGGATTGGTCCAAAATGGTACCGTGGTGTTCGTCGCCATGGGTTGATCATGGGATGTTCTGTCACCGGCGTAAAACCTGCATCTGGGGATTCTCCTTTGCAGGTAATTGTGTTTCCATTCTTCAGCAACTGCCTGCATAACTGGGGTGCATTATCTTTTATGCCAGTCAAAATCACTGTGTTCTTTTGTTGGTTTTACTTCTCTCCGTCACAGTACCATTTTACTCTGCATGGTATTTGAACTGAGTATATATATTTTTGTAAACGATGTAAAGTAGAGAAATCCAAGTTGATGCTTATTATATCTTCCTAATCCATTAACATATGAAATGACTTTGTTCCTCAGTGCTTTTAGGTCTCGTTTATTTTACCGATAAGCTGGGATTGGATTGCATTGCATTAGGTTGTTTTTGTACAATTCAATACGTTGTTTGTTTGCTAGACTAAATTGAGGGATAAGGATAAGAGAGAGCTGGGCCCCACATATGTTTTTTAGTACATCTTTTGTTTAATCACATATGTTTTTTAGTACATTTTTTGTTTAACTAACTAGCTTCTTCGTAGTAAACAAGTAGATAAGTTATGGTATATAAGGGATTAAGTGGGGTCACTAATACCCTAACGGCTTGTTTGGTACGCATGAATGGAATGATGTGAGAATATAATTGAAATAGAAATGGAATGTAAGGTAGAATAGAATGAAAGGTTCATTCTCATTCTATTATTTGGTTCACATGAAATTACGTGGGAATAATGTATTCCTATACTTGATATTTTTAGTTAATGGAATGAAATATAATGTAAAATTCTTAACAAACGATAATTAACTCTCATATATTTAGCAAATTTTATTAAAATTTCATCTAATATGATAAAAATAATAAATTACAAATTTCATGATACTCTATTATTAAAAAATTATATGATAATCTCAAAATAACTTAAATGACATTTAAAAAGTGTTTCGGGGGCGGTAGTGGTGCCGAGGGCGGCTCTAGCGATGGCGGGTGGTAGTGCTGATATTATTAGTGGTGGCGTGGTGGTGGCTACAATGGGTAGTGGCAATGGTAGTGGTCGTGGCGATGGCGGCGATGGGGTGGTGGGTGACAGTGGTGGGATAATGGTGGCAGGAGTGGTGGTAGTAGTGGCAATAGGAGTTGTGGTCGTGGTGGTGATGGGATGGTTGCGGCAACAATAGTGGTGGCAGTGTGCAGTGGTGGTGGTGACAACGACAAAGTGGTGGTGGTGATCGAGCGGTGGTGGCGGTAGCGGTGACGATAGAGTGGTAGTGGTGATTGGTGGTTTTGGTGGCAGTAGTGCTAGTTGGTGGTTGTGGCGGCGACAATAGTGATGGTTGTGGTGACAGCGATAGTGGTGGTTGTGGTGGCGGTGGCGGTGAAATTGGCAGTGGTGATAATAACGTGGTGAGTAGTATAATTTGATGCTGGAATGGAATACCAATTCTCAATTTTTGATAAATAGTTTTTAATTCTCACTTAAAAAATAGATACCAATCACATAAATGAGAATTTGAAGCTAGAATTACCATTCTATTCCAACCTATTCTTGCATACCAAATGAGCTCTAAGGAATGTGATATTGTGAGGGATTAAAACATTTCGGAACATTTTTTCACTTCATCAAATGGTTTAAAATAAGTACATTTAATTATTCACTTGCGTATCTCATCCTAACTAAGCATAACATAAATAATTTTATATTACATTATTTTAGTAGATGCAAAAATTTATTCAAACTATTTATCCCACCATCTTATTCATTACAATTCCTCTCATATTCCTATCATATTTTATCATTTAACCCATCTATTTATTATGCTATATAACTAATACTTTATAATTTGGAAAACAAACGAGGCCTTTGCACATATTTTACTGATGCTATATGCAAATTATAAAAAAAAATATGTTTTATAATTATAATTTTTTTTCCAGCAAGTATAGCTAAAATTCTTCTGCTTATCTATCTTGGTTTCTTTTGGGTTTAGAGAAGCATTTTATATATTTTTCATCTGGGAACTTCTAACTGGAATTTAAGGTTACATCTTGATTCCAAGATTAAATTTTATTGAGACTAGAATTAATGTCGTCGCTGGAAGTATATGGAATTAGACTTTCTCCAAACAAACTGGGTTTACCCATGGTGAGGAAGTTAGTTGTGGGTGGTAGTATTTGGATTCAGGTTAGATTTGCAGCACCATTGCTCTGCTTTAGCACTGCGCTGGTAACATCCCTGTTGGATTAATGGCAATACACTTGTATTCAAGACCAGAAGTCCTGTACTACTAAAGTAACTTTTAGCAAAAAAGGAAAAAGATGCCCGGGGGGGAAGGAAAATGATACTATGATATTAATATCTGGCTAGAGCTTTGGCGAAATGATTTGAAGCCTTCACAAGACAATGAGCAATTGAATCACTCACTGTATCAATTACGTTATCGCTAGTTATTTTGAAAAGGGGGGAAGGAGGGG
>JAOTRH010000006.1:10954880-10968160 GCA_034768845.1 Heliamphora exappendiculata | reverse complement strand
TAATTATAGGAGAGAGAGAGAAGTAAATGATTATGAATCGATTGGGATAGGGAATGGGGTTTTGGGGTGAATGTTTGTCGAATCTTTAGAATGAAGAAGGAGAAATTAATGATACACATAGTTTTCAAGAAAATAGATTTATTAAGATTTAGAAAAGGCTGGATACGTATACATATGGATGAATTCTAGGGATTTTATGGTTTGATGATGAATTTGGAGGTAACTGGAGATCATGGCTGAGAGTTAACAGTGACGGAGAGAGATGAGGGTTCAGCAATGGCAATTTTGGGGGTTTTGATGATTGGGGATAGTAGAAGTTGTTTGATTTAATTCTTAAATATGTTTTTATCATTGAATTCGTTTATTACCTATAATTTGTTAAGTTTGTTAATGTCACGCTCCAAACTCCGAATCACGTGAAACACTCACAAACAATCAATCTGAGAATACACTCTCAAAAATAAATCATACATGCATTGTATATAAACGTCAAATGGCTTACGTTATAAGGTTTCAACGCCAAAAGCTTACACTATACGGTTCCAACACCGGAAAAACTTGTTATAACATACATGTAACAAAAAGACAAAAAGAAAGGCTATAACTCTTCCGCTCCCAACCAACAACCTCGAATCAGTGTGCGTGATCGGTATCTGAAAACATTTTATCCCACACTGTGACCCAAAAGTTAGGATTCACTATTGGATCGTTGAAAACCGAGCCTTGAGCCTCCGAAAACTTAGAGAGAAAGTAAAGAGAAAACGAAAAACTTAAGAATTAAATTTTAGAAAATATCTTTTGAAAGTATATAATTCTAGATATTTATAGGTTTTTAAAATATTTTTTTTAAAAATTTTTTAAAATTCGCACTACGGTCTCAGGAACCTACTCCGCATGCATATCTAAGATCGATCATGCATCAAAAGCAATAAAACATGTTCAAACGAAAACACGTAACGTGCGTCCAAAAATGCCCAAAAAAAATAAGGATCAGAGTCTCACAGTTATTTATATAAAAATTTAAGTTGATCCGATACCTGTAGTTAAATTATTGAATAATATTTGTTTAATATTTTTTTTTAAAATTATAATTTTTATTTATTTATTTATAAATCAACATTATGCGATCACTTAACTATAGGTGTCGAATCACCATAAATTTTATAATAGTAACAAATTTTACAAAATTTAAACGAATTCGATCATAAATATATATTTTAAAATTAAATAAAAATAATACACACCATTCATTAATGTGTTGTGGTATTGGTCAAAGGTTTCCGTGGCCTGGGGTGTAAATATGAAATTTGCATTTTGTTGATTTATTGGTCAACTCTTAGCCTTCATTTCGACTAATTTTTTTAAAAAGTTTTTTGGCTTAAAGTTAAAAAAATGTCGACTGATTTGGGCTAGTTAGGTTTTTTTTTTATATTTTTTTTTATTTTTTTTACATAATTTGACATCTATTTTTTTACAAAAAAATAAAAAAATTTAAAAATCACTAAAAAAATTAGTCCAAACACAAGTTAATGTCGTAGGTTGAAGTGTAATACAAAATTAAACGTTAATAAGCGACAATATAATTATTCCAAACTTGTAGGGTTGATCTTATTTGATCCAAACTTCAAAAAGAAGTTAGTGTAATTTATTGAAAAAAATTTTGGATTACAAGGACAAATATGCCATTTTTTTTTATAAAAACATAAATGTCTAAAGTTGGGTTGATTTGACCAAAAAAAAAAGACTTAAATCAATTTTTTAAAATTTTAAAAAAATAAAAAATAGATTTAATAAAAAGGTAGAATTGTTATTTTAAAATAAAGAAGATAAAGGCTTTTACAACCTTCCCAAATGAAATATTTAAAAATTAAATAAAAACGTGGTTTAAATGCAAATTGGAGGGTGTTGACTAGTTTTAATCCATTGTATAAATTTACTTTAATAGTGCTGACGGCAGAAAGCGACCTAAACAAAATTGACTTGTCCAATAAAAGTGTCAAATGGTAACAGGACTATAAAATTTAAAAATCCCACAGGGTACCCTAAAAATAGTTTAACAAAACAAAATGGCTTAAAATGTAAATTTTTTGAAAAGGGTAACCTTTTTTTGTATAAAAAGAAGTATCACATTTTGAAAGGGGAGTTTAAATGCACACGTTTTTTTTTTCTAGTAACTTATATTAATGCATTACTTATAAATATCTCAATATATAAAATAAGTACAATTAAATGTTTGCATTTATAATTATTCCATCTTAAGTGAGTTTTTAATTATTAGTATAATTTTTGGGACATGTACTATTTAATAAATTATTTTTTAAAAAATGGTATGAGGTTTATAATAAATATTTTATATAATATAAAGTCTGACAAAAAAAATTTATTCTTAAAATTTATTAAGTCAAATTAGATAAAAATACTCTTATTATTTTAAACTTCTATTACTTTATCTCATCAATCTATCCTTTTACTTCAACTACCTCGACTGTTGACAATGTCTTTTGAGTACTAATTTTGATAATTTTTTATTACTTTTCAACGACTCTTAAATTATAGATAAATTTATTTATTTAAATACAAAAAAAATAAATATTTATTATTTTGTGTGATCTTGGTTATAAATGAGATAATGATTATAGATATAATATGATTTTAAAAATATAAATAAATCTTGTTATTCAAATATAACAAATAGTGAAGTTTTTACAAGTAGAATTTACAATTTTTTTTTATGAAAAATAAATATATATAATGAAAATTATAATATTTTTTAAAAATACATAAAAAAAATTTATGTAAAAAGAAAAAAAGAGTAAAAGGGTAAAAATTTTGAGTTATCAAATGAAACTTTTTGGTTTTTGAAGCTTTTACCAAAAAAATAAAAAATTTAACTTAAAGCCGGCCGGCAAACGAGCCCTTAAAGCCGCGAGGAGAATCGTCCCCCCTTTTCGTTCGCTTTTTGGACACTCCCTCTTCGTCTTTCTTTCCTCTTCCTCAGTAGACCCCCGCCATAGCTGTGAGACCAATTTCTCTCTCCCCTCCTCTGTATCGCCATATATATATATATATGCACACATATTTTAAGAGATGTCATATAACTAAACTTGTCCCTCCATTTCTTTGATCTTCTTCTGGAACTCTTTACCCTAAGCGTCGATGATCTTTGGAAACGGTAACTCATCTAATATTTTTCTCTCGGCGATCCACAAGAATTCGACGATTGAGCCGAGTCACCGCCATGGCTAACAATCCCTCGGACGGCCCAACCGACGATTTTCTTGAACAAATCCTCCGGTTTCCAAATTACGCACCAGCGGAAACTAACTTGGGGGGAAATGATGCGAGTTTGGCGGGAGCGGGTGCTCCGATGATGCTCCAGCTCAGCTCCAGCGACGGCTCCGCTCATCTCGGCGGCGTTGACGGAGGAGGTGGTGGTGGATTTCACGGGGGAGTGTTCCCGCTAGGGTTGAGCTTGGACCATAAGCCAGAGTTCATGAAGATGAACGAGGCCTCGGGGAACAGTAGGCGGTTCCGCGACGATATTGTTGATGGCCAAGCGTCTTCTTCCTCCGCGAAACACGTAGGTGCCAGAGAGTTGTAGTTTCTTTCAGTATTTCTACTCTGTTTGGTTGCTGAGAAAAATGAGGAAAAGGAAAGAAAAACTAATTTTTCTAATTTATTATTATTTTATTCCGATTCTTATTTCAAGGATGATAATAATGCCCTTTCACTCTCGAAAGCACTGTATTCTCCCCTTGTGCTGCTATTTTGTTGTTTGTTCTGGTGTTATGTTTGTTGCTTGTGTTCGTCCAATGTTTTCTACTTATTTTGAATTCTCAGAATGAAATCACGTCTCCTGTTCTTATTACTTCAGTAATGGACTTGGAATCTATTTGCAGACTTTCCCTGGTCAGCCAATGCCTAGCATAGTTTCTGCGGTACCACATCCACCTTCAATTCGTCCCAGGGTGCGGGCAAGACGAGGACAGGCTACAGATCCACACAGCATTGCTGAGAGGGTAAGCTTAATAGTATGCAAAAGAGAACAATTCAAATATGGTTATCTGGTGCTTGTTCTCGAGCTTTCATTCTTATACTGCTATGAATATGTTCCTTTGCCTTTATGACTAGTCAAAATTATTTATCCAAATAATTGTAAGGCCTGAATTAGCACTATTGCTTAAGTAATTTCCCTCCCTCAACCTTCCTGGCATGACTTTTAATTGTAGAATCATCTTCATCTGGCTTTAAACATAGTCTTCCATGCAATAATAGGTAGTGGTTAAACATATTGTGATGGTTTGGGATACAGCCTCTCCTCTTCTTCTTCTTGAGTTCCATCATCTCTGTTTTTTCATTGGATCATCACCCAATCTTTTTCTTTGTAACACTTTTGACACAGTTACGCAGAGAAAGAATAGCAGAAAGGATTAGGGCATTGCAAGAATTGGTTCCTAGTGTCAACAAGGTCAGTGTCTGCTCACTTCTGGTACTTGCAACTTGTTGAAGTGTTGATTACTTCGTTGGAATTATTTGAAGTGAATTTTGAAATCGAGGTCACTTGCTCCCTTTTCCAAATTAATGGATTTTTTGAGGATATAATGAGGCTCTGGAACTAGAATACACAAATGTTAAGAGTTTGAATGACTGCACCCCCATCCCCCACAAAAAAAGAGTAATTTTAGTGTAAATCTTATTATCAACTGATAATAGAGTTTTAGTTTCGTAGTAATTTTTTTCACAATTTTAATCCCATGCGATAAATGATATATTTATCAGTTCATAAAACTAAGATATTAATTAAATAAAAATGTATTACTTTCTATTCCAACAGTTATAATGACTTAATAAATGTATTACTTAAATTTTTTCGCTTGTTCAAAATGGAAAAGAATAACTCTTAAATTAGAAACAAATAGACATAATAATATAATTATTCCAAATTCGATATGACTAAATCTCTTAAAATAAAAATGGTGGAACTAAATCTTTTATGAGGTTTAAAAAAAAGGCTAGTCTTTAAATTTTCCAAAAAAAAATGAAGAAAAAGAACGAAGGTCGGCAACTTGCCACCTTTAGCATAAATGTGATCCTCTATTTGTTGATATGCTAATTTTTGTGTCTTGGTTGTAGAAGCCCTGACATGCGGTTTGATACCTAAAACCCTGCTTTTTTGTTTCAATTGTATTAGTTATTTTTCCATGGTTTATTTTATTCTTCTTAATAAATTACTTCCATATTGTTCTTTGATTTTTTTGTTAATCTATATTCCTCTCCTGCACAGTGTCAATACTTGCCAATAAGGATATCCTCGAGGGTGCCCTTCCGACCCATTCTCACCGTTTCTAATTAATATTCGCCCCTTATGAATTACTCCTTCGGACCCTTGCTGTTGGCTACTTTCCATTCTTCGAACTACCGCTATTTAAGTTTTAAGTGACATGACAGAGGAGAAAAGGAAAGAGCCCATAGCCTTCCGCATTGGTTTGTTTCACATGTCTTCCTTTATTGACCATTATATCTATTGAATAATTGAAATGTTCTAATGGTCTCTCGTGTGGTGGGCTATTCAGTTATTATTGGAATCATTTATTTTGTTGATGGCCCAGTGTTTAGTTTCATGCTAGAAGTATTGCAAACACCAAATAGTTGTAGTATAATAACAAACAATTGTCAATGTTTATATTGCTTCCAGCTGGCATTAATTTAGAAAATGTAAGGGCTGCGTATCAGTTACACCTCAAAATGTTCATTGAAGTATGGAAAATTTGGCAATTTTTACTTTTAAGCTTATGTAGATGATGATGATGATGATGATGATTTTTTAGATATTGACAAATGTATGGAAAATATCCCTCTGAAATAAGAGATGCAATTCGATATATCTTATTATGTATCCCATATATTGAGAATAATTATCTTGTAGCTGTTACAAATTGTCTGGTCAAAATAAAAATGTTGTAGTGTGGTTCTAGACTTCCATTCTCGCCTTCAAGGTTGCAACTTTGTAAAAATGCCAGATTATTGTTCAATTCATACTCAACTACTGCCGTTATATCCTCTGTGCAGACAGATAGAGCTGCCATGCTTGATGAAATTGTGGACTATGTAAAATTCCTACGGCTCCAAGTGAAGGTAAACAACCCTAGAGTTCATTATATTCTTTATTTGGCTAGCCTCTTAATCTTTAGAACTCAATCCAGATGTAGCCATAAGGGTCTAGAAAAAGATGCATCTTTTTGTGAGTTTTTTTATTTTATTTGCAGACAATAAACTTTAGACAACAATGTATTTGTGCATGCTTTGATGTGTGCCTTGTGAATTATATTTTTCCATATCTAAGTACTTGATGATTGTTAAAGTATTACTGAAGTACGCTCATACTTTCCCCTACTTTATATTTTTTTTAAAGTTTTCTATTAATGGTGGAGTTTGATGTTAGGTTGTGACCAAAATCTTCTACCGTGTTTTGGTTTCAAGAGCCTGCAATTTGCACATTGCCTAATCATTGTCACGAGTTGATCCAAGTTTTTAATAGAGGGAGAGAGCAGTTTTCACGAGAATAGTCAGTATTTCTCATCATTGAAATGTTTTGATTATGGAACACAGGAAAGACTTTTAGGGTTGATCTAGAAGTTTGCGTCTTATTAACGGGCTTTGGGAAACTGCTCAGCCTTACTACATTTTGAATTGTTGTATTATATGTTACCTTTCTCTTATCTGCCTTCAATTCATGCCGAGCAGGTTTTGAGCATGAGTAGATTGGGTGGTGCTGGTGCAGTGGCACCTCTGGTTGCGGACATTCCATTATCGTCCGTGGAGGTAAACAGTGGATAACAAATGGGAAAAACTAAATGTTTTTGCAGTTTTTATCTCCTTTTAGCCTATTGGTCATTTGCTCCCCCCTCCCCCTCCTCCTCCTATGTTTTTCTTTCTTCATGCTTCATTTTGTGGTACATGTGCAGCAAGAAGCCAGTGAAGGTGGAAGGAACGAAGCAGCCTGGGAGAAGTGGTCAAATGACGGCACAGAACAACAGGTAGCTAAGCTCATGGATGAAAATGTTGGGGCTGCTATGCAGTTCCTTCAGTCGAAGGCACTTTGCCTCATGCCGATCTCACTTGCCTCGGCAATCTACCCCACACAACCACCCGACACCACCATGATCGTCAAGTCTGAATCACTTCCTCCCTCATGAACCTACCTAAAAGGCCACACACCCACTGGTCTCCCTAACATTCTTCAGTCCCAACCCTAATTCGTAGTCACCACCCTCTTTCAAATGCAATCACGGTCAGATGCCACAGTTCCACCTTTAGCCTTTTATTTCAGCTTTTGTTAAAAGATGAGTTTGATGTCATTGTTTAGAATATTGTAGGCAGAGCTTAAGATGCCTTTGCTAAGTTCAATTAGGGGTGAAGAATGGTTGAACAACCTTCTACAAAACCAGAAAATTTACCCAAAATTAGAATTCAGAATCGGAATTCAAGTGAATCTGATTCATTTATTTTGAATTCTGGGACTGCTGCTAGGTAAATTTTTTTGAGATTCTCTCTTTTTTGATTGTTAGAACCTTCTTTTTTTTTTTTTTTTGTGCCTGATATGCTTTTGGCGTTTTGTATCAATGGTGGAAGTAATGGGAGATGAGGGGAGCACTTTTGAAGTGGGGGATACTGTTGCTTGTATTTTATGTAATTGTAAAGTATTCTGATTGACAAATGGATTGGGATGCCATAATGGATGATGGTTGGCTGTCTCCTTAAAGAATAAAGCGGGTGTTCACGGTCTAGCAGAATCCACTAGTGCAACTTGGTCTCTCTTTATGGGGATTGTTTGGTTGGTTTCTAAAAGAGATTTTTGACTTATTTGACAATCCCCTCCAACATTATTGTAGTTAGGATCATTGGAAAGAGAAAGTTGAATTATTGGTCTCTCTTTATTGTAGTAAGAATCCACTAGTTGTTTGTTTGACTTATTGGTCCCTCTTTATGTGATTAAGTCTTGTCTATTTTTTAACTATTTGATAGGATTTTATTTTAAAAAATATTAGTATTTTAAACAGTTTTGACCTTAATTAATGTGTAATTCTATCTTTCTTCCCCTCTCTCTCTTTATACGTAGGCAAATGCTATCAGGTGCTCATGAGGCACAAGTTTAGAATTTTTTAAATGTTTTAATTATATTTTTTATTATTTATTTTAATATTTATTAATAATAATTTTAATATTTATTAATAATAATTTGTGAGTATTTATAAATACAACTAATGAATTTAGATATAGTTTAAAAAATAGTGATAAAAAGTAATAATTTGTGAATATTTATAAACGCAACTAATAAATTTAAATATATTTATTATTCTTTAACTTGTGTTCCAGAGCACGTGTTAGCGGAACCTTTATATGTATATAAACACACATACATATTTTTTATTTGTTAATTTTTTTTACTTCACTTGGTTGCACCATTTTGTTATGCGGTTGTATATTTTCATTTTAAACATTTATATTACATTATAAGTGACGAAAAACTAGTTAAAGTACTTATATATGAGTACAAAAGTCATTTTTAAAAATTATTTTAATCAATCATAATTGAAATTTAATTTGTAGCAAATGTTATTTTTTGTTTTCGTATTTGTTGTTTGTATTTAATAATGTTATTTTTTTCGTCATAAATTTTTTAATAATTCTCGTTTTTTACATGTAAAAATGAGAAATTTTTAATTTATGAATGGTATTTTTTTTATTATTTATGTAATGCCGGGCATATTATACATTATTTCTCATTTACAACAAATAAAAAATTTTGAAGTTTACTGTAAATTTTCATTTTTAGTTCAATATTGATAATTTCTCATTTTTATTTGTTTAGATTTTTATATATAATATGAATTTTGTTTTATAGTTTACAAGGAGTAGGTTTTAAAAATTTTTAAAAAAAATTAAATTGATACATATAACAAAAGTTATGAAATTTTAAAATTAAAAACATAAAATTAAATATTAATTTTATGTCACCAAAAGAGTATTATTTATTACTTCTTTTAATTACTCAATGCACTTTTATAGAAAAGGAATAAAATTATTTATGCCATTAATAACTTTTAAAAATAAATTCTTTTAGAATGATAAAAAGTGAATATGACTTGTCTCAAAATAAGTTTAAAAAACAGAATCTTAGTGTAATTAATTTTTTATTATTTAGGATAGATTTTCTATCTTTCTCACCTTTTTTTTTATGTTTAATAACTCAGAGTGTTTAGATTAATTTATACGTCTCTTTTTCTTATTTTTTTTTTATAACTCAGAATGTTTAGATTAATTTATACGTACCTCGACTAGTGACAAGCGCATGGTATTGCGCGAAATTGAGTTAATTTTTTAAAAAATTTTGAGACATTAGAACTGTAATGTCATATAGCTATAAGTTTGTTACATCAACCCCAAGAGGGTAAAGACACAAAATAGATGAGTTTTTTAGAACTGATTTTTAAAATTTTTACTTACATATTGTGAACTTGAAAAATCGTGAATCCTTTGCTTAGATCCATTCAAATTGAGTTTTCAAGCTTTTTGATAAAAATTCACATGCTCGCTATTATACTTATTTTCATCGTGATTATGTCTGGTTTGGTCGTAGTAGATTGAGAAGTCGTCTGAGATGGAAATTGACGAGTTAATTCTCAAGGTTAGAGCAACAAAATCGTAGAGATTAAGTATGAAAAGTAGTTGCAGAGAAATTTCATAATTAGGTTTACTTGTGTAAGATTGTAATTCTTTCTTCTGGAACTTTTTGTACTGTTAATTTCACTTGTGGAATTTCACTAGTGAATTGTTTGCGTCATCGGGACTTTGATTTTTGTACTTTGAGAGTTTATTTATTGAAATTTTCAGGTAATATCTCGTGCCTTATATAATTTTTAGTATTTATAATTATTTAATTTAGTTTTTATTTTTGATTATTGATCCATTCACCCCCTTCTACACATTTAGGCTCAATTTGTTTTGACATTTTACGATAGAAAAATATTTTTTCTATAAAATTATTTTGCAAAAAATATATTTTTTATATTTTTTCTCGGTGTTTGGGTAATACTCAAAAAAAATATTTTTTATAAAAAAATAAAAATCGTCGTCGCTTCTTGTCCCCACTAATGCAACCGCCACCACTATCACCGCTGTTGTTGTTTTCGCTAACCCATTACGATCCTATCAGTTCTATCACCGTCATTAACAATTGCAATGTCCAGAATCGTTTTATTAGTAGTGAAGAGCTCTCATCATAAGATATTTTTTGATAAATTTATTCTAATTACGTCTTGTTAAAAAAATGAATGCAAATAGTACGTTTAAGTTGTATTTTGTTCGTACTAGTTGCTTAGTTTCTTGTTGGCGTAGCAAATTTTGCTTACACTTTTCTCTTCAATTGGTAGAAATGACAATTTGATCTTATCGAGATACTGTCTCGTAACCATTTCTTAATTATAATAGCTGAAATAGAAATAGTTAAATATTTAGTAAAAATTATAATTTGTAATTAAAATAGAAAAAAAATAATTAAAATTTGTAACATAAATTATGAATATTTAAAAAAATTTATAATTTATAATTAAAATTTATAGTAAAAAGTAAAAAATTACTATTAGTTGCTTTGCGAAACACCCTCTATATATTTAAATTTTGGGAGGAAGGAGAAGACGTGAATAGCACTCCGACCCAAGCCCAAAAATAAAACCCAAATCCACCTTCGGCCCAAAGACCATCCCCAGTAAATCAGTTCGGCCCAAGCCCAACGTTAAAGCCCAAAGACCACCTGCAGCGAATCGCTCCGGACTCAAGACTCAATCCCAAGCTAACCCAAATCCAAATTCCGCCCATTTTCGTTTTAAAATCCCTACTTTTGTCCATCGAGTTACTTGTACAAGTGGGTGTTGGAAGAAAAAAAAAAAAGTACATTTAGAATCCTTCCACAAAAAATTCATTAATCCAATCCAAGCTATCCCGGATTTGGATATTGATTTAAATTAATTAGAATTAAATAGTTAAATCATTTTAATTCCATAAAAATTATACCATTTATTTTAAAATTCATACTTATTGTAAGTGGATAGAATTCTACATTATTATCTGGTTAGGGACTCTCAACTCACCTTATAAGGTGTGCTACATTCTCAACCCATCAAGAGATCTTTTCTTAAGAGGAAAAACAAAATCATGTGTATCCAAATGGCAAAAATTAGACACTATCTTGGTGTGGGATTCAGCAGAGGGGTGGTCCCTTCAATTGGCGCCGTATATGAAAACCCTAATTTTACCATGTGGACCTACACGCTGGGAGAGTAATTTAAAGGGATAGAATCTCATATTGTCCAGTTAGAGGCTCTCAACTTACCTTATAAGATGTGCTACACTTTAAACCCACCAAAATTTTTTTTTAAGAGAAAAAACAAAATCGTGTATACTCAAGTTGTAAAAATCGAACAATAACTTGATGCGGGATCCAACATAGGGATGGTCCCTTCACTTATCAATCATTTTTTTCTTGGAATAACCATGTTTTGATCATACATGCTTATTATATATAAGAATGGATGCTCGACTAAATTAATTTTTTTACATTTATAATTTTTTAAATAAATTTTATAATATGAAAAATTAAGAGCAGTTGAATGGCCGATCTTTCCAGTTCTTTTTATCTTTTTTTTCCCTCTTATCTCTCTTTTCTTTCTTCACAAATTATTAGGGGTTAGTTATTTTTTATAAATAAAAATACTTAAGGTACATTAAATAAGTTAAACTTTTTATTTATTTAATAAAAAATAATTATTTAGTTGTTTCAGAGCACTACGTGACATTGACTACGCCGTGTTCTTATTCAATGGCGTAGCAAAAAATATTCTAAATAAATATTATTGACCTATTTTTGTTGTATAAGTGGAAACTCACTTAATATGAGTTGAACATTTTTATTTGCTAAGAATATTACGTGTCATAACTTACATAGAGTTTCTAATAATTCTTTCAATAAAATTGGTCAGTATATATATTTTTTTTAACTACAAAAAAGTCTACATTATCATAATTTAATAATAAATAAATAAAAATTATTTAAAATTATTTTCTATAAAAGTTTAACTCGCAACCTTCACACTAAAAAATGAAAGGAATGCCATTTTAAAGTACAAAAACTTTGACAATTCAATGGGAACGTTTGCAAAAGCTTATGCTACTTATTTTTAATTTTTTGTTATTAATTTTAATTATAATTTATAATTTTTTTTAAATATTAATAACTTATGTTATAATTTTTAATTATTTTTTTTATTTCAGTTATAAACTATAATTTTTATCAAATTTTCTTAACTTTTACTACAAACTAAAATTTTTAAACTACTAACATCAAGGTCCCATTTGGCTACCCCGTATTTATTTGCTTAATGACTTATTTATTTATTAGCAAATAAATTAAAAAATATATAAACCACTTTGTTTAGCTATATTTGCTTATTTGGCTATCCAAACGAGTTTATTTATTTATTTAGCTACTCAAACGAGTTTATTTGACTTATAAATCAGCTTATTTGCTTATTTGACTATCTAAACGAGTTTATTTGTTTATTGGCCTATCTAAACGAATTTATTTACTAATTTATTTATTTAATTTTTAATTTATTTAATTATTTAAATAATATAATTTATTTTTTAATTTATAAATTAATAAACAAATAAGTAAAATTATCATCGGGCCTAATATTTCCAAACTCCCCATTATAGTTAAAAAAAAAAAAAAAATCGGGGCTGCGGAATATTTACTCCTTCCTCCCATCTTTTCGTACCGCCCATAATCTTACATTTTGAGAGAGAGCAGTCGAACAGATATGGCGTTGGAGCAAGCCGTTTCACTAGCAAAGAACATGCTCCTCTGTACAGCGAGAAATCCTCTGTTCAACACCCACATCCCCCTTTTGTGTCCAAGCCCTCTTTCTTCTTTTCGCATCTTCCCGCTCACAGCAGAATCAAACAAGAACAGTCGATTAAGTATTCGCGGCGGCGCCAAATGTTCGATGGATTACAACAACAATAATGGCCATTTCGACGGACTAGTGGCTCCGCAGTACACGAAGCCGTCGGAGATACAGTGGAAGAAGGAGCTCTGTAACGCCGTACAGCTCATCGGCATCGTTGCTACGCCCGTCCAGATTAAGCAACTCAGCTCCGGAAAGGCACTTGCTTGGTCTCGCCTCGCCGTCAAGAAATCCTCTACAGAAACCGCCTGGTAA
>JAOTRH010000006.1:10942250-10954780 GCA_034768845.1 Heliamphora exappendiculata | reverse complement strand
CATGGGTAGTGGCCTTTTACACTAGTCTGTTTGTAATGACCATTTTTTTTTTTTTGGGACTTTTAAGAGATTCAACCTTTTTAAAGTTAAAATAAATTGTTTAAAATAAATTGTTTTTGCTTTTATTAAAATAGATAATATGTTATTACTTTTTACTTTCAAATTGCAATGACTGAAATACTGACTATACTTTATTTATATGTTTGGTAATTGAGTTGCCTATTTTTTAATTAAAAATATTATAATTATTTTACTCAAAAAAACTTATTTGAAATGGGTATAATATTTTTTAAAAAAAGTGAAAAAAGTGAACTTTTTAAAAGCACCAAACACTGCAACTTTTTAGAGACGTCAAAAAAATAAAAATTTAAAACTGCCAAAGATGACTTTTGAAAAAAAAAAATCTAGAAACGCTGGAACTAGCATCTGCATTTTCAGCTTATGATATTGTCTTTGCCTTCAGTAATTTCAATATCAAAAGGGGCAGAACGTAAGTACATGAACTGGGGAAATTGTAGGAAAAACAGCAAGAAGAAAAAAAAGAAGCAATGATTCACAAGGGTCCGTTTGATTATAAAGAAAAATAAGAAAAACATACTCGAAAGTGAAAAAAAAGAGAGTAGAAAATGAAGCGTAAGAAAAGAAAAAAAAAAAGGAAATTTATTTTCTCACACATTAGATTAGTAAGAAGATTTTGAAAGAAAATGACAGAAAATTTTAATTTTCAAATTTGGAAAGCATGAAAAATTTATACTTTTTACTAAATTATCCTGTGAAAAAGTATAGTAGGACAGTAGGAGAAGGAATATGAGTAGAGAGCCAAAAAGGAAACATGAATAATTATGAAAACTATGAATTTCACAGAAAAAGAATTTCCTGCACAATTTGTGAAAAAATCAATAAATAAGTTACAAAGCTTAAATAAGGTTGCACGGAAAAATTCATTTTTCAACACTTTCTATAACTTTCTTGCTAAGTAAACACTCAAAAAGTTTAAATTTTTTCTCTTTCTTGCATTTTCTATTATTATTTCTCTATTCAAACGAACCCTAGGAGAAAAGCTACAAGAATTTACGCTTATGATCGAGAAATTGCTCATAGCTTTTTGGTCTCACATCTGTATAGTTTTCTCCTGCATTTCAAACTTAACGGCTATTGTGTAGTAATCAAAAGGGTTTATACACTAATCTGTTTTTGAGGTTTGGTTGGATGATATTAGTACCCTGACCTTCTAGAAATTAAGGTCTCACCATGAAGTTTAAATTGGATTACAATTACCCCTTGCTATTAACTTAAGATTACATAGTCAATAAAATCTTGTTTACATTAACCAAGAATATCTCAAAATGCCAATATTGCCCATTTAGTAGTTACAGACTCCTGTGACTGAAATAAAATTTTATTTTTCATTTAATTACATGCATTGTTTAATTGCATTTTGTTGAAGAATGCAATATTAAGGTAGACATAATTATGCAATTAAAAAATGCATTTTATTGAATAAGAAACAAAACCTCATTCGAGTCACTTCAGTCTGACAATATTGGTATTTTGAGATATTTTTGGTTGATATTAATAAGATTTAATGACTCCGTTAACTTTCAGTTAATAATAAGGGGGTAATTGTAACATAATTTTAAACCTTAAGAGTGAGCCGGTAATTTTTAAAAAGTCGGGGTACTAATGTCATCCAACCAAATCTCAAGGAGGTTACTGCATTCTACCCTAATCAAAATCTTTGCAAGGCAAAGAAATTAGAACTCTGTCAATAACAAGTTTAGGGTTTTCATGCTCACCACTTTCAACTGTCCATTTAAGGTGCTTATGAAGTCAACAGATAGCATCACTATCAAGCAATCCAGTACAAAATGAATGACTAACTGAGGCAATAACCTTATATCGACATTAAATTCACTAAAAATCCAGACATGCAGGGAAAATCCAAAAAAATTGTTGAGCATTTTAAAGGGTCAAAAGAAGCTTACAACTCAGGGATGCCCATGAACATCCACGCTTCAATTATTCGAGATAAGCCTTACCAAATTTGATTTTAGCAGGCATCCAGATCCCGGCATGGAGGCGGCTTAGGGTCACTTAACAATGTTGTATTCCCACCTTCTGGTCCACAATTAGTGCGCTTCGGGTTTTGAGTGCCTCGCTGAGATAAAAGTAATACATCAGATAATAATATGGCTACAATATCACCAAACAAACAGTGAACATAATTCAACCGGTCCAGTTGCCTTACCGGTGGCTTCTCCCCTCTTCTTAACATATCAACTATCTCAACAACTCGCTGTGGAGTTGCGTCCTCCTATGTGTTAAAATTAGAGACCAACACAAAATTTAAAAAGCTTATAATCAGTTGTGTGAAATTGCATAAACTACGGCAACATAGAGGATTAAATGTACTTACAAAGTAATTATAGGTATATCCTTCAGACCCGTTGGAGTAGTCAGCCACTGTAATCATAGGAGCATTTACACAACACCCCTGCCCAAAACAATTAACATATATTGCACCAACAATCATTCATCTACTTAATCAAATCAAAATGGAAGAAGGCAGATCTTAACCACGTCGCTAAATTCATGGAGATGTTTGGATGAGCTTTCTCCTAAATTGCTTATTTTTGTCTTTTGTAAACTTTTTTCATGTGTTCAATTTTCTTACTTTTTTGATTTCTCTCATCAAGAAGAATCTATTTCTTTTTTAACCAATGTTGAAAAAAAGTTCACTAAAGACGAAAATAAGCGATATTTTGGCTGAAACAACTTATTTTTGTCCACTCTACTTTTTTGCAAAAACTTACGATCTAAATTTTTTTCTCTTTTGATTACTCGTGATGAGAAGCATCTAAAAAGTATGGTTTGAACTGATGAGAACAAGCCACAACGGTAAGCAGCGTGCCACATCTGGATTTTATTTTCCTTCTGAAAACTGAGAACTTTGACATTTTAAGGCAAACTGATCATGGATTGTCACTAGATCTTCATTTTTACAGAAATTTGCAGGAATTCTAGACAATTTATTTCCTTCCCTTCTATTGATGTTCAATTCCTAGCACGAGGCAAGCAAAACCGGCATTAAGACCACAAGAAGTTGTAGCCTTGTAGGTCAAGACCAGTAAGGGAGCGAGTAAATACTGACCATGCATTCCATTTCTCCAACAGAAAACAAGCCATCCTTCGTTACTTCTGTCCATCAGAAGTAGTATAGATTTAAATGCAGTAAAGAATCCACTTACAAAATCTTACTTGAGGATTTTGTTAAAATTAGATAAAAAGGTGACCAATCCGTTGTATTTTGCAGAAGACTAACCATTGCGCTTCACCCCTAGGTGTTTCAATAACGCATCTTCAATTTCTCGTGAACCACGAATCATACAAGGTGTTGTTCCACATACCAAAAGGTGGTATTTACCTACCTGCAGAATCCATAAAAGAAACTCATGCGGGTAAGCTGATACTTGAAAGATAAAACCAATATTCGAGATTGCTACCAGAATAAGAGAATAGGAAAAAAAAATTGCAACTACTTCCTCACCTTTGATCGGTTGAACATTGAATAGAATGTTGCAACCTCATATACACGGATAGGAGCAACTTCTATAATCTTAGCCACCTGTACCATTCACACCGAAATGAATTACAATGTTGTAAGATAACAAAGACAATAAAACTTTTGGGCTGTAAAAAAAGCCTTGTGCCAAGTTCCTTGTACTGCCTCTTTTTTTCTTTTTGAAATAAACAATCTTTTCCTCTGCCTTCTCTATCGCATATAAGATAAGTGGTTATTCTTTGAAGAAATACGCCTGATGAGGATGAAATAAATAACCTAAAACATGGGTAATCATTTAAGGTACGGCTTATAAATCCCGTGAACACAACAAATAGGACAAAAGCAAAGATTCGGAGATGTAATATGGATACATCATGGCATACATAGGTAGAGAGGAAATAGGAAAACATATGGTGAATGCATAAAATTACTCTATTAAAAAATTATTATGTATTCCCAGCAAGAAAATGTACACTAAGTGAATCACCCTTTTATCTCTCACCCTACCCAACAAAGGTGGGTTAATGTTGTCCCACTAAGAGGGTTTTTGCTACATCATTAGGAGGGAGCACCACGTTAACAATGTCACATGGTGCTATGAGACTACTAAATAATTACTTGTACAAAATTATTTTAATATATATGATGGAATGTATGTATGCATGTACTTACGAGTAAATAGGTAAGCAATTTCAGTTTGCAATAAAATAAACATATTTAATTGCAGACAACCTTTACACATTATCAACTAATCTAACTCATAATGTTGATATTCCCATGACAAAATTGGAGGCTATGACAGTTTGACTTGAACCAAATTTGACAAAATTCAGCCTTAATAGTTTCTCAATTTTTTTAAGGAAATAGTCCAATTATTTGCAAGAATTCCTCTCTCTCTCTCTCTCTACACGCACACACACACACACACACACCCCAGTCAGGAGCCTAATTCTATTCTTAGAAATATTGTATCTTACATTCATTACATGCTGCGTAGATGTGTGCTTGAAAGCATAGAACATATATTCAAACTAAATCATTTTATTTCCAAACTTATGGATTAGAAGCATTTGAACCATGAAATATGGCTACCATCTCAAGCCAGCTTGGAGGTTAAAGTATTCTTGTTTAGTGAATTATGACTGTTACATTAAAACCAAATGGTGTCAGAAAAAAAATAGTATAGAACAACTTCCAAAGAAAACTTTTTGAAGAGGATTTATTCAATCATATAGTTTGGGCTCCTAGAATATGGCGCCCTTGGATAAGAGTTCAGACAATAACTATGTGGATTCAACTGGAAATCTTGCAGTTTTTAACGGGATTATCAAGATCCCTGCAACAATGTTGTCAAAAGGACTCCAATGAATTAATTTGGAAGGGAGAAAAATAATAAAAAAGCAAGCTAGTTAAACCCAACTCTCTCTACTTATTTCAACGGACCACCATCCCAATATATTTTTTAAGCCCTTTTTGATATTCACAAACAGTTCAGAAATTTTCTTTGGCTACTTGATGGTTTTTGTATGACAGAAATATAGTTAACCTTACGATGTCCATACAGAGCTCGTCAAGAGCTCATTCAAAGCCAATATCTTTTGGCCATAGGAATGTGAGGCACCATGATGTTTAACAAAGATATGGAGAAGATGTGATTTGATTATGAAAATAACTTAACAGACCCAGAGAAGGATTAATAATCATTTTGATTCGCCTAAGCAAATGTGAATCATGGATAGAGATCCTAAAATTGAATCACCGAAAGGCCTGACCACGTCCTTAACATTTTTTGACTTGTAAGAGCAACAAAAATACCAAATCAACACAAAGTCAATATTCTGAACCAGGGAAGAAGCAGTGTCAGAGGAACCAAATTAAAACATTTCAGGTGCTCAGCAAAGATAATAACCACAATGGATACATTGATCAAGTTCTCGGCATCACATAATGTACAAAACTACTACCAACAGGTACTAATTCTTTCATGTGTTTGTGCATACTTATAGATACAGCAGAAAACAACTTGCTAGAAATTGATTCCAGATTCTTGAAACATACTGCATTCATTGCTGAAACAGGAAGCCACCCTCCATGCTGCTGTTGCGCAAGATCTAGCAGAGGAATGACTGCGGATTGCTTGTAGTTGGATGGATAGTGAGATAGTATCTCCTTTGCCTAAACATACAGAACAAATTGGCACGCATTAGAGTTCAGGATTAAATGCATACCATCCGCCAATATATATGAAAATGTAAAAACTAATATGCTTCAAAGATGCTGGAACTCATCTTCATAATGAGCAAGTAAAAGGTATGATTTCTGCTCTCCTTCCCATCAAGGTTTACTTCTTTTTACTTATCAAAAAATAAAATAAAATAAAAATTCAAGGTACACTCCTTTCATTTTGGGTGAGCCCTCGTGAGGTTTACTTATAACTAAACTTAGAAAGAGAATGTGAGTTTCAACCACAGATCTCTATTTACAATTCGAAAGTGACAAAATGACATTCAGCCGCTGATCTCTATATAATTTCCCCAAACCAACGGCAGATTAGTTACCACTTCCACTCAGAGGAAAATTACTCTAAACAGTATATTTCAATAGTGACCGAGCTATAACAACAAGCTGATTTCGTCAAGTCAATGCAACAGAATAGCTATAATTACCCCAAGAGGCAAACTCCCGAATGAGGTCTTAATGCCCTCTGGTAAGGTAATCTCCAGCAAAAGGTCTAAGCCAGTTGTATCGAAAGGGAAGGCTGACTTCATGATTTGGGCAGTGAGAGCATGAGAACTACTCATCATGGCTCAAACTGATGCAGCCAGGACTTCATATTGAAGCAGGAGCAGAGAAAACCGTAATTTGTGCCTAATCAAAACGTAGAATGAGAACAACAATAACCCAACATCAAAATTTTCAAATCCACCAAGGGCTTAAAGTGCCTCCATTGCATCAGCACATATGCACATGCATATAACTGTTGTCCTTATGCTTCATAATTTACCGGTGACTTGATATTTGTATTTGTTTGCTTTCGACTCTTGTTTTTACCAATTCACTTCTATACATGAAATGTTGAACCCAAAGAAATGGATAATCCTATTTCGCCCTCAATTCCCCCCAACTTTTCTTGAGTCTTAACCTTTCATATGAATAGAAGCAGCTAAATATAGTGCAGAATCAGAGACCCCACCACGTAGAAACCTTTTTCTTGGTATGGTGTAGAGTGTTGTGGGCACAAAGAAAAGAGTTTCAACTCAAAGCTCGAAGTTCAATGCCAACCCCATTCAATATGTTTATTTACTAAATCTTTCGAGTAAATAGGTGTGGCTGGTGGAAGATGAGTAGGCCAGTAGAGAAAACTTTCCAGAAATGGCGGCCCAACGAGCCATGTACAAACACTAAAGATAGGCTCAGTGAGAACAAAGATAGTCAGAGAGAGAGAGGGAGGTTCAAGAATAGATAACCAGATCCACTGAATCAAAGAGATAGAGACCATACTTGCTTGCAAAGGTAAGTTTGCTTGCTATTTTTTGGATGATCAAGTCACAAATGCTAGCTTACCTGGGTCACATGCATGAGTGAGGATAAAAGGGTAGTTGGTTCCTCTCTCTCTAGTTACCCCAACAATCTAGCAAAAGGCCACAATTACCGAAGGCACCAAAATCTTCAATAGGCCAAATAAGCAACAGAGGTGCTTAAACATACTTCGAGGTATGTGAAGGTACAATCAGCACCACATACATTTATCTGGGTTTCGGGTAGTCAAATTGTTGAGATCCTTTTCTCTCTAAGGCTATGTTTGGGATAGCTTTATTTGGCTTTTTTATTGTGGCTTTTTTCGTCTTTTCTAAACTTTTAATTTTTTTTGCTTTTCCGACATATCATGAAAAAAACAAGTCTAAAAGTATAGCCGTTTTAACTAAAGTTGAAAAAAATTAACTAAAAACAAGAAAACCCTTTCAAAACTTTAAAGTGCTTTTTTTTTCCCATCTTGTCTAGATTTAAAAATTTTTTGACCAATTTTTTTTAGTTTTCCGATTTCTCATGATGAGATAAATAAAAAAAGTATCATCGTTTAGGCTAGCGTTGAAAATTTCACTAAAGATGAAAAAAAACATATAAAAAAATCCATCCCACACGGTGCCTAAGACTAATTTAGGTGCAAGCCCGTCACGGATGAGCATCTTGAGACTTGACGAAGCCTCAATTCTAGGCACCAAGTCACATGACACCTGAAATCCTATGCAAGGTTAATGTGGTAACCAGGATGCCCTTTTTCCATGGAACTAAATTTGATAGGGGTCTATAGGCCCAACTATCGACTCAAGTTGCCATTGAAGTACCATTTGGCTGAATAGCCTAAGTGTAGACCGTTAGACAATGGTTCCCCAAACTAGTTTCACTTGGTAGGAAGAGGTTACCCTTTGCTTGAATCCAGAGACTAATAAATTGATACAAAATGTGCATAGTTTGGATGGGTTATGGAGATTCAATAGGCTAGTGTATATTGTTTGTTGACAAAAAAAATTTCAAGTGATAAAACTAGAATCTGGGCTAATACTGAATTGGAACTTTGAAGACAAAATTGACAAATAACTATTGAAATAAACCAAAGAGTTATTACTTGCATTATTATTATTTTTAAAAAGAAGGGCCAATGTAAGAGATCTTGCTTATGTATAACCAATAACTATTGAAATAAAAATTTGGCGTTCATCTTTGATGGGAAAGAAGAAGAAGAAACAATACATCCCAATCCTTTCTAAACTCCAAAGTTCCATGAAACCGAGTGGAATGAGTCTCAATGAAGGATAGGGTATGTCAAATGCTCCATCTCCTATAAGGGGGAAGGTGAGAGAGGAGAGAGAAGGGGGAAATATAAATGAAAAAATATATGTAAAGGGAAGAGTCAGAAAAAGAAACACGCAGAGAAAATTGGAGACGTTCTATTCCAGAGAGTTGGGTAACTGCAATTTCATTTCACAATTGAGTAGATAGAAGCACTTTTGGAAAATTCTGCCCATGAGATATAAGGAAAATTGGGTAATTTTGATCTCTGTATGTGTGTGCATGTGTTTGTTTGTCTATTTTTTTGTGCGGGGGTGGGAAGGTGTCGTCTCTGTTATATGGGAGAAGGGTCTCGATGAGACATTTGTCCTATGTGACACTTCTCCCTCCTCTCTCACTAGCTAGCTCTCACCTCTCTCTTCATCTAAAACTCTATTTTTTTCCTCTCTTCATTTTAAGCCCAATTTTTTTATCTCTCTTTATTCTAAACCTAACTTTTCTCTTTGTTTCAAACTTAACTATCCAAAAAATATAATTGGTTTTGTATATTTTTTTAGTTTACATGTATTTTTTTCATTGTTTTTGGTTGGAATTAAGAGTGAGCCTAATGAATCATTAGTTTACATATATCTTTTCCAGCGGGTATTCTTTTATTACGTTGTTAGCCTTAATAATTAAACAAATTGTTCATTATTTAAAATTAATTTTATGATTAAATAATGTTCACAGTGCCTTTAGCCATGGATAACAGATAACTCTTTGTTTGTCATATGAAAAATGCCACAAAATCACCAGAACAGGAAATTTAACTCTTTTACATACAAACACGCGTACAAATACAACTTTCATCGGATAATTAAAGTTGTTTGATGATCCGGAATCTTGGAAATCACTTTACCTTTTCTTTGTTTACATCAGTGAATTCCCATGGAAGGTCGGGATTGTTATCGGGAGTGTCAAGGTGCTGCAGAATAACCAAAAATCCCACAAGAAATTAAAAGAAAACAAAATGCGTACCTAAAATTAAAAACGTAAGAACATTTGTATATAGGAATATAAAGGATCGCCGAACTTACGTAGTTTAGGGCAGTAGAAAAAGATCGAGAAGTCTGTACATAATTGGAAAAGACATAAATGAGATCGAAATCGAGAAATGACATAATTGAGATCGAAACCAAACGATTGTTACAATAGTACACAACGCGAGAAAATGCGGGAAAATTAGAAGGAAACCTTGGGGATTTGCCGGAAAGCTCGACGGAGCTCAAGCAGACGTTGAGTCGCCAGGCGAGCGAGCATCTTCGTTCGGATGATGATGATAATGATGGAGAGCGTGGAAGGAGCGGAGAGAGGCGATTTGGGGCTCAAATGGATCGAGAGAGACTCCTCCCTGCGACTGAGCTGAGAGCTTCTAACGTTTACAGGGGTGCGTAGAACGCATACGGAGTTCTATATTTTGTATAGTTTCTACGTGTGCTTTCCACATGGTTTAGGGTCGGACCGGAATAAAAAACCGGCCCATGAGCGTGGACTTTGATGTTGGCCTGCTGGATAAATTGTTGCTTTACTTGGACTTAGGTTGGAATAATTTTTGGGCCAGTTAACTTATTTTTGTTTTTTTAATTTTTTTCATCTTTTATTTAAGAAAAAAATTACTTTTAAAATTCGGAACTGAAAAGATAGAAATTTTGATCATTTTTTTTAAAAAACAATAAAACAAAAATAATCCAATTTAATTTAATTTATCTTTTTTGATTTAACTTTTCTCTTACAATAAATAGACGAACCTTTTGGCGCAAGCATAATCGAAAATAGAGAAAATGTATGTATTTTCCAAATCAATTAACGTTGAACTTGGGTAATCACCAAGGAGACTTGAAAGTTTTAGAAACTACCCTGGATATACAAATTGAGGGCAATTGAGAGAAGGAGTTTACACATTTACCCTTCAAAGGATATGGAACAACTGATTAAAATCGTAAATATCTAATTTTTACATGACAATTTTAGAATAGAAATCAATTTTAATTTTTGATTCAAACCTACCAGCATATATATATATAAAGAAAGTAATCTGCCTAACGAGTCCGTAAGCGTAGTAATTGATGTTTTTGATATATAATTAAAGGATTATTGACACAACTCTACTTCGATCGTGGGTTAGTACTCTTTATATTATTTATGAGATTTTTAAAAAGTTGCATTAACCCTTTAGTTTTTAAAAGATTTTTATTCTTTTTTCATCATCTCTCTCTACTTTTCCCTTCAACTTTTTTGAATATTGAAAGAGTTTTAAAAAGACTGGCTGGTCCCCTTTTTTTTTTATAATACTTAATTGCTGAATAAAGTTATTTTTGCATCAATTTTTTCCACAAAGTGATCTGTTTAACTGGTTTGTATTTTTTTTTAATGTTATACAATTTCTACATCCATGTTATCTAATAAATAAAAGTATGTTTGGCCACCCATATTCAAGTTAACTATAGCTAACAAAACAAAACTTCTGAAATAAAAGCTTAAAATTTGTTCTTATGAAATATATAATATGCACTTACAATTGCTTTTTATGCTACAGTGCCATGGAATAAATTTTTGACATTTTCACTATTTTAAAAATATATAACTTTTGTATGCATTATGATCATTTCATTCAATAAAAAGTTAAAACTATTTGGATCATTTTTGAATAAGTAATAAACTTTTATTCTACCAAAAAGTACAACTTAAAAGTAATTTTTTTTTTTTTTAAAAAAAAAGCGAAACAAAACTAGCCCAAACAGTGCCTTAATAGGTATTACAATACGCTTATAATATAGGCAACACAAGGTCTGACTATACAACATAATCATAATGGCTATTGAAAATCGTCAAATAAAATAAAAAAATCCCCTCCTCGAGTTAATTATGACAGGGTAAGCACCTTATTGAAGGCTGTTAAGTTCAAAATCCACTTGAAAACCTGGTATTTATTACCATTCATTTGTCAATGAACATCATTAAAGGATATCAGAATCCATATCTGCAGATGGGTTAAGCCATTAGGCTTTCTTCCTTGTATAGAGATGTGAAAATCACATCGTATAAGACGGGATTTTTAAGAATGGCTACATCATCGTATTGGATCTCATTTTAAACTCATAAAAAAACAAAAAAAATGGTCATTTAGTTTTTTTAATCTAGCCAAATGACCCACGTTGCTTTTTTTATCGTTTAATTAAAATAAAATTGACATTTAAACTAGATAATTCCCAAATGGTACATTTGTGTTACATGCATACATAGATGGTTTTCAACTAACTATGTACGTAAAATATAGGTTATGTTTGTATTGGATGATAAGATTTAAAAAATTTATGTGCTCTATCACTAATAGTTACGAGATTAAGTAATCATACAAGTGCCCAGTTCAATCGTATTTGTTTATATGGTCTCTATTGCATTGAGTGTCACTCTTTTAGTACACTCCCATATTTGATTGTTTATAAAATAGAAACACGATGTTTAACTATAATGATCACAAACTTGTCTTTATAATGGAATATTAATTTAATTGTGTATGTATTAAGCAAATATAATTGAAATGTTGTCAAATAAAATTAAAAAATAAAATAAAAAACTTAGATAAGAGCAAAAAAAATTAAAAAGGTTAAAAAAAGGGGTAAAATAGATAATGAGAGACAACAAAAATAAAAATAAAAAGATACTAATAAAATTGCAAAGTAAGAAGTTAATGTTAGAACTTAATTCCAACAATATATATATATATATATAAAACAAAGTAAAAGTAAAAATTGAAAAAGTTAAATATTTAGAATAAAAAATAAAAAAATCACTAATAAATATCTCAGAAACACTCAATTTTAGAAAATATAAATAAAGATGTAAAAAAAGATGATTACAAAAACACACAAAAATATAAAAAATATTTTTAAAAAAAATTGAAGGTAAAATTGTTATTGATATTAATCCCTCTCCCCTTCTAATTGAGAATCCAATGCGAACAATTAGTTAGGATAGCACCAAAGGTGAAATACAAATCTAATCCGGACTTTGTTCAATTCATATTTTTTATCCCTCCAAAGAAACATACCTTATTTGTGCATCTAGTTATTTTTTTCTCTTTGTACTACTATTGTAACAACTTATTGGTATAATTAACGATATAAACGCGATTAAT
>JAOTRH010000006.1:10921794-10935505 GCA_034768845.1 Heliamphora exappendiculata | reverse complement strand
TTTGGAACATCTCAACGTGTTTAATATGCTCATCACACAGTTATTCGGGGTTGGAGTAAAGGTTGATGATGAGGGTAAGGCAATACTCCTATTGGCATCGCTTCCAACATTCGATGATCATCTGGTGACGACTTTGATGTACGGGAAAGACACTCTAGAGCTTGAAGAGGTCACTAGTGCTCTTTTGTCACATGAGAAGATGAAGAGAGATAGTGATTCAGATGCAGACGGACTGTTGTTGGCTAAGTCTGAGTCAAGCAGATGAAGGAGTAGATCTAGTGAGAAGGGTTCCAATAAAAGGAAATTTCGATCCAAGTCGCTTGCGAAGAAGAACGTGGAATGCTTCTATTGCCACAAAACTGGTCACTTTAAAAGCCAATGCCAATAATTGAAGTAACATCTGGAAGAAAAGAAGAGTGCAAAAGCGTCTGCAAACTCCGTCAATTTTGCCGAAGAAATCGTTAGACAGTGATGTAGACGGAGATACACTATCAGTTTCTTCAGATTTTGATTTTCTGTCAAAGTTATGAAAATTTGATTCAGGATGCTCATACCATATATGTCCAATTAGAGAATGATTTGACTCGTATAAGTCTTGCAACAGGGGTACTGTTCTAATGGGAATGACTCAGTGTGTCAATCAATTGGAATAGGTGCTGTCAAAGTCTGGATGTTTGACGTGGTTGTGAGGACTTTGGCGAATGTCATGCATGTTCCGGGATTAAAGAAAAATTTAATTTCTTTGGGAACATTTGATTCTCTAGGTTATGAATTCACAGTAAAAAGTGGAGCAATGAAGATTGACGGAGAGGCTATGATAATCATGAAAGGACAGAAAGTGAATGATCTCTACAGATTGATAGGGGACACGATGGTAGGTGGAGTTACCACTACCACACAGGCATAATCCAGCAGGGACGGCACGAGAAACAGACATTTGGGATTTAGTCAGGTTAACAAGCAGATTATGTCAGAAAGTCAGAATAAGGGTGCAGCAGTCGATGTGGAGTTCTGTCAGAAAAGTTCACCCAGAAAATCAGGTAAAGATATTTCAAATCAACAGCGGTAGAAACAGAGCAGTGGAGAACCTTCAGATCACAGGAAAGCTACGGGAAGATCAAACAGAGATCATAAGCAAGTAGCAGTGTCAAAGAAGGTAGAGTTACCACATAAGGCTGAGACTTGAGAGTTTGAAAGACTGTCCAAGAACGAGGGACTGGTTGATTGCAACAGGGTCAAGTTCAAGTGTGACTTGAATTTGGTCTAAGTTCATTCAGGTTGATGAACAGAGAAGGTGGAGCACCCATACCTGTGAATGGAGTGCAAGACGAGGCAACAAGCAGATTTTCAAGATGGTAATGGTTCAGAAATTCGAGCCAAGGTGGAGATTGTTGGTTTGATGTCTCAAATTTTGGTATCCATGCTTGATAGGACGTCCGGACAGCATTGGAGGACTAAAAAGTGGATCGGCATAGACACAGGATCTCTGCAGAAGGCAGACAAACCGAGACATGTTAAAAACGGATCGATCGGTCTGGGAAAAGTAGCGATTTTCTGCGCGACGGCTAGGGTTAAGTTTTGACCTAGGGGCTGCCTATATAAAGATTTTATATTTCATAGAAACTCTTAGATCCTCTATACATGTGAGAGAGCTTAGTAGAAAAGCTAGAAAGAGTATAGAGAGACGGTGAGAGGCTCAAGTTTGAGACCAAAGATATAGTGTGAGTGTGAGAGAGTGATTGTAATCCTTATTGCTAATAGTGGATTCTTTCTTCTTATCCCGTGAAGGTAGGCAGTCGGCCGAACCACGTATATTCGTGTTCTTATTTTTGTTCTTTACTTGCTTTGTGTGGATTGAAGCCTACGTTCCTATTTTCGCTGCGTAGGAGATTTGAGCCCTTAAAATCCCAACATATCCTTATACCATTTATTCAAAATTGTTTAACTCCATCTATACTATCTTATAAAGAGAGAAACACACATTTGGTGTTCCCCCATTTTGAAGCCATGTGAATTTTTCATAATTCCTAAATTACCCTCATCTCCCTCACTCCCTTTCTCTCTCAAAAACTACCTGTAACCGCCTACTCTCTCTCCCTCTCTCTATAAAATATTTATCAAACTTTCTCTTAATTATTAAATTTTAAAATTATAACTACTTTACATTTGCACACGCATGCGTGTGTCAACAGCTAGTGTCTACTAAAATAAGGAGAAAAACATAAATAAAAAAACTTTAGTTATCTATTATTTAGTTTTTTTTCTTTTACTTCCTCTAACATTTCCAAATCTATGCATCTATACATCACTACGATTACATCTATACGATTCTATTAAGAGAGAGCACCCATTTAGTGTTCCTCAAATTCGAAGTTGTATGGAGTTTTTTACCCAAAATGCCCATCAAAAGTTTCTACAACTCACCTTATTTTAGAATTTTGACGGCACAATTTGAAAACCACACCACTCCACAACTCCCATTTCCCACAACTGATTCGATTTACACTTACATTGTAACCGATTCAATTTTTTTTTTTTTCAGAATCTTGGCATTCTCACCCTTGTCCTTTCTCCTTGGAAATCTTCTAATTTAACATTCGTGTTGCAATAAATCAAAAATTGCACAGGCATAGCAAGTGCCACAAACCCTAAGTACTAAATAGCAACAGGGACACAAGTCCTCTAAAAGAATCATAATACAACCATGTAAATTTTCAAAGAAATTTAAAAGTTGAGACAATCGTTTCAATTTCAACAAAGTAATGCTCATCGCCCGAACCCAATTTCAAGAACTCTTGGGAACTAGGACTAACAAACTGCCGCAGAAAAAAAAAACAACAACAACAACAAAAAAACAAAAACAAAAACAAAATCAAAACAAAACAAAACAAATTGAGCAAACAAAAGAAGAATATTTCCATGATCAACCACAACAAGATATATAAATACAGGAATATATACGTGTACATATATATATATATATAGAGAGAGAGAGAGAGAGAGAGAGAGAGAGATTTGAGACCTGGAGGACCAATGATGGTGGCGATCCAGTTATAAAGATTGTCGCCTCTGGGGCCAGCGGAGCAGTCAGAAGGCGGGTTCATGTCGAGGTCCGCCATCTCCTTCTGTATTCTCTTCCCTGACGCCGACACAGACGTCGTCGACGGCCACGATCTACCCCCGCCGCCGCCGCCGCCGGCCGACATGCCTGTAGAGTTCATTGCCGACATCGTGGTACAAATAGAGAAGAAGAAAACCTGATCATTAAATCAGAAAATAAGATTAGATAATAAACGCTCGTGCCAAAAGGAACTTTGCTTCGGTTTGTAAAAATTTTCAACGGTAAGTCGGTAACCTACTTAACCTTGAGTTTGGACTAATTTTTTTTTTTAGTAATTTTTAAATTTTTAAAAAAAATTTTTATAAAAAAATAAGTGTCAAATCAAAAAAAAATTATAAAAAATAAATAAAAATAAATTGACTTTTTTTAGTACACAAATCAAGTATTTTTATTTTAGCTTTTAAGTCAAAAATTTTAATTTAAAAGTCAGGCAAACACATGCTTAATCATCAAAACTCACTTGTCATCGAATCACAATGGATTAGTGATATTTTTTTGCAATTTTAACCCGTGATTTTGGTTCGTGATATTTTTTTGCGACTTTTACCCGTGATTTAAGTAATTTAATTAATTAAAAAATTATTTTTTAAAATTTTGTTTCTACAAAATAAAAAATTTATTATATTTTTTAAAAATAAATCATATTTAACATGTCAAACAAAAAACTAATTAAAAATAATAATAGTTATTCAACAATAATGATAACGTGATTAAATATCTTTAACAATAATATTTACATTGCATACTTATTAAAATAAATATTCATATCATATAAAGTAGTATTTAAAATCATAAATGTTCTAATTTATTTCTTATAAAAAATTATATAAACATAAATATATAAATATAATATTAGAATTCGTCGTATGTAGGAATCTAATAATTAATATATACTATAGACGGACTAAATTGGATTAATATCGAGTTAAACAAATATAATTCATAACTAATTTACTTTTCTTAATTTTTTTATTCAATCCATCACATCCAATTCACTCACTCACATAAATAGCAAAAATTAAGCTTGGTTAGCTGGTTATTTGCTCACTCTTATTCCAAGTAGCCATTGTTATAGTATGTTTGGTTCCAAAGATTTGAAGAAAACATAAATAAAATGAAACTCTTTAGAACTAATCACTAGTTTGGATTTATCAAATAGGAAAAAATAAAAAGAATTAAGGGAAATAGAGAAAAAGTTATTTTTTAAAAAAAACCAATCTCTCCAAATTAAAAAAATAGAGAGAGAAGAGACCTCCCTTAAGATTAGAGAGAGAGAAAAGGTGATTAGTAAATTTTTTTTTTATAGATAAATTACATTTACCTCTTTTAAGGTCTAAGCTTATTATAGAGACTGAGGGTGGATAAAAAATATGAGCCTAAAGCTCAGCTCAAAACAAACTACTTCAATATTTGTATCGAAAGCCTGGACCACTAGTTGCTCAGCCCATAATGAGTTTGGGCCACCCCAAAAAAGGCAGCTTACTATAAATAAAGCTCGCATCAGCCTAAAGAAGAGAGATAACTCAAAAAAATCCTATTTTCCTATATGAGTTGTTTGGGAATGTAGGATCTAACCTCCTGAAGCAATTCTAATTGTTCCGGGATAAGGCAAAATCTTTGAAAAAATAAGAAGCCTAGTCCTAAGAGGACTTATCATCCCTTGTTTCAATCTCTATATAAAGGAAAGCACTATCAACCCACAGGCAAGGATGAAGCTAGGAATTATGTCTAGATGGGTCAAATATTTAAAATTATATGCAGTAAATTAAAATGTTACTCAAAAAGTTCAAATATATTAATAATTTATAATTTGATTAAAGTTGATCGCGACGACTTTTCATATTCTAAAAACGATAAATTATAATTTCATTTGTAATACTATGAAATATTTCTTTCTCAATATATACAAGTAAACTATCATGCATCCACTGATCACTCAGTCGATTGCAAAGTTGACTTTTTACAATCTTCTTAACAGAAAATGCCTTTTCTACTATAACTGTCGCAACCGGTAAAATCAAGGCCAACGTTAGAAGCTTCTAAATTGAGGGGTATCCTTTATTTTTTTGGGTCTTCGCCATTTTCTGTGCAAGATTCCCTATTATTTTTAAATCAGAAAACTCAATACTAGAGCATATATCCAAAATGAAATTCTCATCAAATTGATCAGAAATTGCTAATAGCTCCACCTTTGAAAAATTATTTGGGTAGAATTTAGCAAACCAAATCAATTTTTTCTTGTCAAAAGCTGCAAATAAATTAAGTGGATTTAGATATGCAACACAAAGAAGTAATTTGGTATTCACCTTATTAAAACGATTATTAAGCTCTTGGATTTGCATATCAATGATAGTACAAAATAACTCGACACGGTAGTGATAAGAGATTATCTTTTCTTGAGCTCTACGCCTCGATCTTCCTCGAATAACATATGTTTCATCTATATTAGGAACATCAATTTGATATTTCTCACAAAACGATGAAATTTCATCCACCAAAGAACTCCAGCCACTATCCCTCAACATTTGGAGTCGTTGTTTCGAAACTTGAACAAATTTCATGGCATTGACAATATCTTTATCTTTTCTTTGTAAAGCTTGAGATAAATCGTTTGTAATTCTCAAAAGAGCTCTCATCAAATGTAAATTGAACACAAATTCAAAAGACTGCATTGATTCCAATAAACGAAATGCTTCTGCTCTTTGTTTTGAATTGAATTTATCCTTCACTATGACATCAAGCACTTTAATTACAACTAAAAACATGCTAATCAGACTAAGCAAAGTCCTATAATGTGATCCCCAGCGTGTATCATTAGCACGAATGAGAGTAGTCTCTTGATTGAGTCCTTTTCCATTTGTTATCTTACCATTACTTAGAGTTTCGATAACTTTAGCAGCTTGCTTCTCTCGAAGAATATCTCGACGCTTACATGAAGCTCCCACAACATTGACTACGTTTGAAACCAAGTAAAAAAGATCAGCCATATGGATATGATTCTTCACTACTGCTGCAAGAGCTAATTAAAGTTGGTGAGCAAAACAATGAACATAATATGCACACTGATTCTCTTGCAAAATAAGTGTTTTTAGTCCATTAAATTCTCCTTACATATTGCTAACTCCATAATAACTTTGTCCACGTAATCTAGAAAAGTTTAAATTGTGTGTTAAAATCACTTCTTCAATCGCTTTCTTAAATGAAATAGCACTAGTACTAGTAACATGCTTAATGCCCAAAAAACGTTCAACCACGTATCCCTTTTCATCGACATATCTCAAAGCAATTGCTATTTGCTCCTTTGTTGAGACATCTCTTGACGTCAATTTTGTTGTTGTTTATAGATGTTCTAAGTCTTTTTTAAAAAAATATTTATGTATAATTGTTGTTTTGACATATAAAAGCTTGTAATGAAGGAATGCAATTGTGTACCTGTTTGGAAAAATGGCAAGAAAGATCTCTCCCTCTAATTGTGTATAGAGGGTTATCGCAATATGGACTTACACAATCATTTTCTATTGTTTCTTATGCTTGTGTTTATTTAGACCTATGTGCCATAATTTTCTTTGTGTTTGCTGATTATCACCAAATGTATATAATAAATTACATACACATCTGAAAATGCATTTATTCTACAGATGAATACTCGAGGGGACACTTATTTAGGCCAACATTCTCGATGAAGAGATGACTAGCCTTAATTATGACTTTAGCACTGAATCTGTCACCCAAGGGAGTCAACCTTCTCCAATGTCCCCTCAAACAGGATTCGCCATCGAGAAACCACAAGAAGGTGGAAACTTCACTGTAAAGAAAGACGTTATGGTCATATCAGCTTGGCTCAATATTACCTTTACATGTAAGGCTAGAGGCAAGGCAAGGGATTGAGCAAAAAGCAAAGGCATTTTGGCCAAGGGTATGGGAGTTCTGTCGGTCAAAAAATTGGTTTGAAAACAAATAAAAAAATCCAATACTATAATGTAATAAACAAACAGAAACTGAAAATAAAAAACTAAAATTAAATTCTTACAAGCAATCGCAAAACTAATAATTATAGATGATCGAGGTTAGCGTTGGACGCTATTTCTTTAAGATAGACTCGTCCCCCACAATGGTGGTAATGGGCTTCATTAACGTCAATCTCTCAGGATACAATGATCAACACTCGGAGAAGAAGCACTCCAATTTTTGGGTACGGCGAACCGTTAGTATTTTGTACTCTCCGACTCTTAGAACATTAACACACTTTTTATGCAATGTAGAAAGGAATATTGGATGCCAAATTTGTGCATGAGAATGAATTTTTATAGACACTGATGTAACTTTTCTCAAGCGCCCTATTTTGGAGTTCAAGGGAGCCTCTGGTGCTCAAGCGCTCAACACTAAAAAGGGAGCAGTTGAGCGCTCCGTGAGCACACCATTCTGGTCTTGTTTCTGCACATGAGCGCTCGAGCGCCTCGCGAGCGCTCTATTTTGAAAATTTGACCGTTGGGTTAACGGTAACAAATTTTAAATTTGAATTTCAAAAATATTATTTAAATAAATTTTTTCTAAAAATATATAAGCTACTTGGATCGAGTCGACCCACGACACAAGCCCAAGCCCGAGCCCGAGCCCGAGCCTGGCCCGGCTGCTCGGTCGGACAAACGGACTGCAGCAGCGGTGTGCGCGCGCGCGTGAAATGGGTTGAACCCACCGTTAGGTAAGTTCTCTCCTGCTCACAAAATTGGGTATCCCCAAGGAACCCTCATCTTACTCCAACTCTAACTTATATATATCCACTAAGTTCCTCAAGAACTTCTAATGCGGGATAGAAGTTCCACACTTCCATAAAATCTAACAAAATTCATGTTTAAGGGACGATTTTAAACGTCGATTTCTTATTCACCTCTTATCAAATTTGAGCAAATGAATATACGTCGTTCATTTCCTCGCAGAGGAAAACGCGTAGCACCCCGGACCCAACTCAAAAGACGTATGGATCCTACATTTTTTTTGGCTCAAAGTTTGCCAAAAATAAAATTATTAAATCCAATTTTAACAATCTCCCACATGAATGAGAAATGGCTATAAAACCAATACATATGTAATTATAAACACACAATAGAGAGTACAAACTGAAATCTCCTGCATAGAGATAGGGTAGCTAGCGGCTTTGAACATTTTCATGTGAAAGTCTATCGGATTTACTGGCTAATCAGTGAACATGGTGTCTTAAACTGTTCAGCCGTTTGTGTAAACCAAGACAATCGAAAATCATACAGGATATTTCCTAACACCATTTTGGTTATCATGGTTGTGATCATTTTGACCCTGAACAACCTGATTTTCATGAGTGCTCTAGAGAATTCAGCCTTATAATTCTCATTGAACCGGCCTAGTTCACACTCACATAGGTGATTTCTTATTAAGAGTATCCTGCAATACCCCACTTGAATTTTCAAGATATAAGAATCATTAAAAGCTTAGCTTATCCTAAACTCGCTGCAGGTATCACAGTGCCATTATAGAAATGGGCAGGAGAGATTACCTCCGCTGTAATCCTCCTGAGTTATTCACAACTTAGTTGTCCCTTTGAACCTAGATCTTGGGATCTCCAGTCAGTTAGGTTGGGTGTCCGTTATGACAACTCTTGAAGTTATAGGCTTTAAACCCATTCCCCTCGATGATCGACTAACTTGCTCTCTAGCTAAACCTTTAGTTAGCGGATCCGCGATGTTATCTTTTGACTTTACATAGTCTATTGTGATAACTCCATTAGAGAGAAGTTGTTTTATAGTATTGTGTCTTCGCTGAATATGTCAAGACTTACATTATACATATTACTCTGTGCCCTTCCAATTATCAATTGGCTGTCGTAATAAATACAAATTGCCGGCATAGGTTTTGTCAATATTGGAATATCCTATAGGAACTGGCGAAACCACTATGCTTCTTCCCCTACTTTATCTAAAGCAATAAACTCAGCTTCCATTGTGGATCTAGCAATACATGTTTACTTGGAAAATTTCCAAGACACTGCTGCACCAGCCAAAGTAAAGACATATCCACTCGTGAATTTTGAGTCTTTAGTATCATATATCCAATTCGCGTCACAGAACCCTACTACTACGCTTGGGTATCTTGTATAGTGCAGTTCATAGTTAATGGTGCATCTCAAATATCTTAGTACCATAACTATTGCCGTCTAGTGATCTGTCCTTAGGTTACTCGTGCATCTGCTCAATTTATTGACAGCACACACAATGTCCGGATGAGTACAATTAGTCATATACATTAAGCCGCCAATTATCTGAGAATACTCTAGTTGAGATATGCCATCTTTACTATTCTTCGATAAGTGGAGATTTAAGTCTATAGGTGTTCTCGCTGCACAATTGTCATATTTCTTGAATTTTTCAAGAATCTTCTCAATATAATGTGATTGAGATAACACATATCCTTAAGATGTTCTAGAAATCTTAATTCCTAGTATAACATCTGCAACACCCAGATCCTTCATGTCAAACTTACTGTTTAACATACTCTTGGTAGTTTTAATCATATCTTGATTACTACCAATAATAAGTATATCGTCAACATGAGACACACAATGACATATCCCTTTTTTGTGTCTTTGAAATAGACACATTTGTCACAATCATTTATTCTGAATTCATTTGATATCATTACGTTCTCAAATTTCTCATGCCATTATTTTGGAACTTGCTTGAGACCGTACAAGGATCTAACAAACTTACACACTTGTCTTTCTTTTCCTTGAACCACAAAACTTTTCGGTTGTTCCCTATATATTTCCTTATTCAATTCTCCATTTAGAACTGCAGTTTTAACATCCATATGATATATCTCAAGATTGTACAAAGCTGCTATAGCAATTAACATCCTTATTGATGTTATCCTTGTAACCAGAGAGTATGTATCAAAATAGTCCACTCATTCCTTTTGCTTCTATCCTTTGATAACAAAACTTGCTCTGTATCGGTCTATTGAACCATCTGCTTTCATTTTTCTCTTGAATAGTCATTTACATCCTAGAGGTTTATTATCTGATGGAAGCTCCACAAGCTCCCAAGTATGATTTTGCATGATGGATTCAATTTCACTATTAATAGCCTCCTTCCATTAAGGTGCTTCAGGTGTGGACATAGCTTTCTGAAAGCTTCGGAGCTCATTTTCTAACAAATAAGTTAGAAAATCCGGATCAAAGAATTTTAAAGTCCTGACCGTTTTACTGCATCTAGGTTCATCTTCATTTCCTTCTTAGTCTTGACTACTACACGTTACAGTGTCATAAATCCTTTTAAGAGAACTTAATTCTCGTGTAGAATTACACGAAAAAATATTTTTAAAAAATTACGCGTTTCTTGATTCAATAATAGTATTCACATGCATATCCTCAATTTCTGACTTATGTATCAAAAATCGATATGCACAGCTACTATTCGCATATCATATAAATATATAGTCAACGATTTTTTGTTCTATTTTTGTTCTTTTAAGAATAAGAACCGCCACCATAACCAAACACCCCCACACTTTTAAGTACTTGTAAAAAGGTTTACGACCCTTCCACAATTCATAAGGTGTTTTATTTGTTTTCTTGTGGGAACTTGTTGAGAATATAATTGGCGGAAAGCAAAGCTTCCCCCCCACAAGTTTTGAGGTAAACCAGAATTTATCAACATGGCATTCATCATTTTCTTTAAGGTTCGATTTTTTTGTTCAGTAACACTATTTTGTTGAGGTGAATAAGGTGCCGTAGTATGGTGTATAATACCATGTTCTAAACAGAACTCACCAAAAGGTGATTCACATTCACCACATCTATCACTTCGAAAAATTTTTATTTTTTTGCCAAGTTGATTCTCAACTTTATTTTTATACTGTATAAACATGGATAATATCTCATTTTTACTTCTCAATAAGTAAAGATAACAATACCGTGTGCAATTATCTATAAAAGTAATAAAATACTTTTTACCACCTCTAGTTTATACAAATTTTAAGTCATAAATATCACAGTGAATTAATTCTATATGTTCGGTACTCCTTTAAATTGAATGAAAAAAAAATTTAGCAAGTTTTGCTTCCACACAAATTTCACATTTATGATTTGGATCAATATGAAATTTAGGCAAATAATCATTGTTAGCCAATCTACGTAATGTATCATAGTTAACATGACCTAACCTACCATGCCACACATTAGATAACTCAAACATATAAGCAGCAGATGTAATTATCTTATTATTACTTGTAGAAAATACAGTCATTACATTTAGCTTAAAAAGTCCATCACTCATATACCATTTTCCCACAAATATCCCACTCTTGGTGAAGATAACTTTGTCTGACTCAAATACAAGCCTAAAACCCCTCTTACTCAACAATGACCCAGACACTAAGTTCTTCCAGATATCCGGGACATAGAATACATCATTGAGTGTCAATTTCTTACCAGACGTCATCTTCAGAATCACCTTCCCAGGCCTTCAACCTTTGAAGTTGAAGAATTTTTCATAAGGAGTTGTTCTCCATTTTTCACTAGTTGATAGGTTGTAAACAATCTCCTGTCTGAACACACGTGACGAGTAGCCCCAGTGTCTACCCACTACTCTCTTGGATTGCCAACCAACTTCACTTCAGACACCACTGCTAAAAGGCTGATGTCTAACACGTCACATGACAGATTCTCCACTTCTGTCATATTGGCTTGGGCAATTTTTTGCTTCTTGCCTGGGTTCCCTTGACTCTTCTTCTTGCGGCAATCTTTAGCCATGTGTCCTGGCTTGTCACACACATAGCATTTGCCTTTGAACTTCTTGGTGTTATCGCCTTTGGAACCTTATGCAGAGAATTTTCTCTTCTTGTTGGATTTTTACCCATGTTCCACCACATTGGCCTTGGATTCCATAGAGGGATTTTCAGTTCTCTTGTCGAAGAATCTGATGTCTTCCTCGATCCTCAATTTCACAATCAAGTCCTCAAGCCGCACCTCTTTACGTTTGTGCTTGAGATAATTTTTGAACTCTTTCCAAGATGGCAACAATTTTTCAATAATTGCTGCCACTTGGAATAATTCACTTATTGTCATTCTTTCTACATGAATTTCATGCAGAATCAACTAAAGATCTTGAACTTGACTGATTACCGTCTTGGAATCAACCATTTTGAAGTCTATGAATCTTTCGACAACGAACTTTTTCATTTTGGCATCTTTCGTTTTGTACTTCTTGTCCAGGGATTCCCACAGCCCTTTTGCTGTCTTGATTGGACTATTCACATTATACAATGTGTTATTCAATCCGTTGAGGATGTAGTTTCAACAAAGAAAATTAGCATATTTTCATGCTTCCACAGCGGCAATAACTTGCCTATCTGTCTCGTCTTCCTTTAGAGTAGGCAATTCTTCATGAAAAGATTTTTCCAAGTTGAGAGTCATCAGATAAAACAACATCTTTTGTTACCATCTCTTGAAGTTAGGACCACTGAACTTTTTAGCTTCTCCCCGTGATTCACGGGTACAGTAGGAATAATCACAGGTATCACTAGCGCACTCACAGGAGCAGTGGCCGTGACCGTATTTCCAACACTGATATTTTCAGTGGCCATTTCTGTATAAACAGAAAATCAATTCAAAATCAAATACTTGTAAATTTAAAACAAGTATCCGGAATAACCAAAAATAATACTGAGTAGAATATCAAAACTGGAATTAATACAATTTTGAAAACTAGAACAGAACAAAAAATAAATATTAACCAGAAATCAAACTGTATAATGACAGTACGGTAAAAGTTTTTCCAGAAAAATCGAATCTATCTTAAGATTGTTAGTCAAAAAGATGGCTTGAAAACAAATAAAAAATTCAATATTAAATTAAATTCAAACCGAAATCGAAGATAAAGAACTGAAATTAAATTCTTACAAACAATCGCAAAACTAATAACTGTACATGATCGAGGCTAGCGTTGGACGCTATTTTCTTAAGATAGATTAGTCCCCCACACTGGTGCTAATGGGCTTCATGAACGTCAATCTCCCAAGATACAACGATCAACACTCGGAGAAGAAGCACTCCAATCTTCGTGTACGATAAATCGTTAGTGTTTTGTACTCTCTGACTCTTAGAACATGAACACACTTTTTATGCAATGTAAAAAGAAATATTGGATGCCAAATTCATGCATGAGAATGAGTTTTTATAGCCACTGATGTGACTTTTCACAAAAGTCACTGTACATGTTCAAAACAGGTGCAACTGTTCGTCGTTAGCGCTCAACCGCTCTGCGAGTACCTTATTCTAGAGTTTAGGGGAGCCTCTGGCGCTTAAGCGATCAGCGAGCGCCTTGCGAGCGCACCATTCTGGTCCTATTTCCGCACATAGGCGCTCGAGCGCTCTGTGAGCGCCTCGCGAGCGCTTCATTCTGGAAATTTGACTGTTGGGGTTTTGATCCGTTGGGTTAACGGTAACGAATTTTAAATTTGAATTTTAAAAATATTATTTAAATAAAAATTCAAATAAATTTTCTCTAAAAATATATAAGCTACTTGGATCAGGTCGACCCACGACCTAAGCCCGAGCCC
>JAOTRH010000006.1:10905647-10921694 GCA_034768845.1 Heliamphora exappendiculata | reverse complement strand
TAAAAATTCAAATAAATTTTCTCTAAAAATATATAAGCTACTTGGATCAGGTCGACCCACGACCTAAGCCCGAGCCCGGCCCGGTCGGTCGATCGAATGGATGAACGGCGGCAGCGGCGCGTGCGCGCATGTGTGAAATTGGTCGAACCCACCGTTAGGTTGGTCGTCTCCCGTCCACAAAATTGGGTACACCCAATGGATCCTCCCATTAGTCGAAGTCTAGCTTATATATACCTATTAAGTTCCTCAAAAACTTTCAATGTGGGATAGAAGTACCACACTTCTATAAAACCCAACAAAATCCATGTTCAAGCAACGACTTTAAATATCGATTTCTCATTCACCTCTTATCAGATTTGAGCAAATGAATATACGTCGTTCATCTCCTCACGGAGGAGAACGCGTAGCACTCCGGACCCAACTCAAAAGACGTATAGATCTCACATTTATTTTGGCTTAAAAATTACCAAAAATAAGATTATTAAATTCAATTTTAATAAGTTCTTTGATGAATATAAAACATTCTCGTCGAATCGTAGTCAAGCTTCTCTAATGAATTGTTGGTCGGCAATTCAACTTGTCACATATAAATTTCTTGAGTGCTTTTCCCAAGTTGAAAGGTTGAATCAAAGTGGTATGACTAAGGCTGGCAAGGTACTAATACTATTTTTTCCCTAATGTTTTAATTTTAATTATTGCGATACTTTACATTATAGTTGCTATTTTTTTGCCTACTTTTTCAGATTCGTGATGCAAAGAAAATGTACAAAGAGTTGTATAAATTCTCATTCCCCTGTGAACATTGTTGGAATGTATTAAAATGCCATCCAAAGGTGATGGAGGATATTAAGACACAAAATACTAAGAGAATAGCAACTCCTAGCACATCTTGTCCTTCTATGACAGATTCAGTAAATTTAGGGGATGATGATGTCTTCGATGATAACCATGTAGACTTGGAGAGACTACCAGGCAGGAAGACTGCAGTGAATCAACTAAATAAACGAAAAAGAAAAGATTAGAAGAATGTTGGTACGAGCTTGTTTATCTTGGTGTTGTTAAAAGAGATGATGGAAGAGAGGAAGAAAATGAATGAGTGGAAAATGGAAATGTACGAAAGATTATATCTTCTAGAGCAAGAAAGGCTTGATCTAAAGAAGGAAAAGTTGTGATTGGAACAATTGAAGGAGGAAGTACGAATCATGTCAATCGATACAAGCAGGATGACTCCATTGCAAGAAGAATACATTCATGGCCGGCAAATGGAAATCGTTGAAAAAAGAAGTTAGTTATTAGAACTTTGGTTTTGGATGTATTGCACTTCTTTTGTTATTGGGATTATTGCACTTGTTTTGGTAGTGTTAGAAGTGATGTATTTCTCATATTATGGCAATTTTAGCTATTTTATTTTTGGTTATTTTCATATTAGTTTTAGTTATGGCAATTTTAGACTTTGTTTATAATCAATTTAGATCTTACTATATGCTCATTATGAGTTATGGTATGCACTCAGTTAATTATCTCAACTTTGACTTTTAGTTATTTCAATTTTGATTTTGATTATGTCAATTTTAGACTTAACTTTGTGGTTTTTCTAATCTTAGCTTTGATTATACAAATTTATGCCCAATAACTAAATACTCGCTGTATGCACTCTAATGGTGGGCGCACATAGAGGTTTAGCCCTTGTTATATTATGCCAAGTGGTTTAGTTATTTTAACTTTGATTTTGATTATGCCAATTTTAGACTTAAACTCTGTGGTTATTCTAATCTTAGCTTTGATGATACAAATTTATGCCCAATTACGAAATATCACAATATGCACCCTAATAGTGGGCGTGGGTAGTGGTTTAGCCTTTATTATATTATTAAATTAGAGAAAATAAATTAAGGTAGTTTGAACACATCAATGCACACTAATTGATGCAGTACTAAAAAAAGCGACAAGATTGTGAGTAATGAAAACACTAGGAGGAGGGGTACACTTAAATTGACATGGAATGCGGTATTAATAAAAAAGATATAAATCTATTAAAACTAACTGAAGATATGATTTTTAACATAGTAGAATGGCGTAAAAGAATTTATATAGCCGACTCTAATTAACTGAGACAAAGATTTAGCTTGGTTTGGTTTAGAAACAGTTATTGTTGGAAACAAATAAATTTAAGGGCCATTTGGCATTAAGTCCCATTTTAAGTTTCATTTTACTATTAAGTCCTAAAATTAGATTAACTTTGTGATAGGTCCCATTTGAAATTTTGTTTCTGAAAACATCCTTATTCTCTTTCTCTGTTTGCGCCTCACAGAAACACTTGGAACGGCTCCCGAAAAAAAACTTTCTTTTTTGATTCAAATCTTTCATTCAAGATTTGGCTTCGAAAGAATTACAAAATCATGACGCAATGGGAACAAATGATACATATGTGAGAAATCCAAAAAATAATATGCAAAATGATACACCCAACATGAATGATATGCAAAGTGAGAAATTCAGATAAAAATAATATAGTCAACAAAAAATGATACACCCAACAGAAATTCAGCAGAAAATGATACAACCAACAGAAAATGATATACCCAATAGAACATGATACACCAACCTGTAATTAATGTATTATTTTCTACAATTTATCGTGGCATCATTATCTTCAACCTGTAGTGAACATGCGAGATCATTATATCATTAACGTTACCATGTAGTTAATGTATTATTTTTTGCAAATTTACTATATCATAACTTAATCAGGTAAAAATAGTAATCACGTGTTTGCAAAAAAAAAAAGATTTTCATTGCAGAAATTAACCCACTATTAGAATCAGAGATGAGAACAAAAAAACTAATCTTGAAAATGGATTAAAATGCAAAATAATATATGAGAATGAAAAAAAATCTTGAAAATGACGTTAGAACATACTCAGAACTCAAATAAATGTAATCTCGTAAATTTGCTCCAAAAATTTCAATTGAAATGCCATTGATGTCGGGCAAATATTTAACACGCACTTGAAAACATTTGAAAAAAAAAGAAGCATATAGATTAACCAAAACACAATTGTGACAGAATCACAATTAACAGGGAGAAGTTTGCGTAAAAAAACGAAAATGACAATTTGAATAAAGATTCCCTAATATCAAAATATATCTTTTTGCCTAATTACCTTAATTAGAATTAATAAATGGTATAATAGTCTATTTTTTATCTAAAAATTTAAAAAAGAATTTTATGAAATACCATACTTTTGATAAGGACTAATCTCTAAGTATCTTTCTAAAATGGGATCTATCCCCAATTTACGCTAAATTTAACCTAAGTAGAAGAAGCAAACTATTAGGAAGTAGCCGAAGCCTTAAATGGTGAAGGGGTGAACTTGTTATAACATATTTCAATTTTCCATGTAATTTCCTTAAGTCCTCAATTAGGTCTTTTGGGAAAATGAGTTTCTCTATCTCTGGAGCAGAGTTATAAGTGCTCAATTAGGTCTTTTTCTATTTTCAAAGTTGCTCTATCTCATAGCTCAGTTTGAATAAATTTTAAAGGTTCAGTTGTATGCTATAGTGACACAACTAGAGGCCTTTTATCAATCACATCTGTGTGATTATGTGACAGTTTGAAAAAATGTGACATTTCAAAAACATGACTGTTGAAGAAATAGTAATTGAAATAAAAATTAGTATTACTTTTAGTTAAAAAATATGACCCATTTGAAAAAGCCATCATCGATGTCAACATTTGAATATTAAAGGCGGATGTCAATAGTTAAATATTGGTGGTGTTTAGCAAAGATACTGTTAGTAGCTTATAAATTGTAATTTATAGTAGAAATTGTGAGTATTTAGTAAAAATTATAACTTGTAACTAAAATAGAAAAAATAATAACTATAAGTTGCAGCAAAAGTTATGTGTGTTTAAAAAAATTTAAAGTTTATAACTACAATTAGTAGTAAAAAATTAAAAATTACTAGTAATAGTATTTTCAAGCACCCCTTATTAAAAGCCGATGACTACGTGAGAGTGGCCTCGGCCCGAGAAGGGAGAGTGTCCAAGTGACCAAAAGCACATAACGGAGGAGCTCATAACTTTAATTTATGGGTTGTGAAAACATACACTAACAAATATTTTAAAAAGAAAGTATGAACTATAAGATTAATACAAAGAGTGATTAATTATTAATTTTTTTAAAAGAAAAAATTAGAGGTGGTGAATGTATATTATTTAGAGAAAATTAAATGATGATGCAATAAGGTAGGAATATTTTCAAAAATTGTAATGGTGATGACCGCCGTCACTTGTACTCTTTGAGCGCATATATATATATATATTATTGAGAATGGATAGAATTTTTTAGTGGTGGAATCCACCTCAATGGCATATATTTAAACTATGCCAAAATAAGTTTGTTTCTTATGTTTGTATTGAGGGAATAAAAATTAAGATTGGATTATTAGTTTCTCAATTTTCCTTATAAGAGGGACAAATCAATGGGAAGGGAGGAGGTTGGATAGCTAGTGAAGGGATAATTAGAGGGAATTATTTATCTCACAATTCTCTATCCTTCAAAACAAACATGCTATTAGATTATTCCTACAAAGGCCTCGTTTGATTACTTAGTTTTAAGTTAAGTTTTTTTGTTTAAAATCGTTTTAAGTTAAATAAATAAAAAGTTTGTTTGGTCAACGGTATAAGTAATTTAAAGCCAAAAGAGAATAATTTAAAAAAACTTAGCTTAAAGTGGTTTTAAATCAAAAGAGAAAAATTTTGTTTTGAAATTGTTATAATTTTTAAAATTATATTTATAGATAAATTTATATTCAATATGCATTTTTTTTAATAAATCTTAACGAGTAAATTTTAAAAATATAATTTTTATAAAAAATAAATACTTATAATAAAAGTTATAATTTTTAAAAAAAATATATAAAGTTTTTTATGTAAAAAAACAAAAGGCCTAAAAGCCTAAAATGTTTAAAGCTTTTGAATTGTCAAATGAGAATTTTTTAACTTTTTAAACTTTAAACAAAAAAATAAAAAACTCAACTTAAAATCAATTACCAAACAAGATCTAAAGTTCTACATTCTCCGTTTCTTGGACTTCCTCTCTTTATAAAAGATAAAGTTGAGTGGTGAGTTCTATTCTTCATTAAAAGTACAGGTAAAATTAAGTACGATAGGCCTTAATTTAACTCGAAAAAAAAGCTCAAAAAAAAAAGAAATATATTGATTTATCAAATATTTGAGATGTTAACAAAATCGAAGAATAAATTTAATTGAAATTATGATTCTAGTTGTTTGAGATTGCTTAACGAATCCCATATTAAAAATATATTTTTTTATTTATAAAAAAAACAGAACTACTGAGCCCAACTTATTGTCTTGTTCAATAATTAATTTCATCTTAACATAGAATGCAAGGCTCTTTTACCCTTTTTAAACTTTATTAACAAAATGGGAATTTTTAAATTTTATTCTTAATTTACATAAAAACGTGTTTAGTAATTACGCTTTAATAAAAAATATTTTTACTAAACACGCTTTAAACATAACCTTCACACAATGTTGTAGAATAAAAATAACGACATAAAAACGTTTTTAATAAATACGTTTTCTAGTTTAATACATAAAATATTTTTAACAAATAAGTTTTCAATTGGTTTCAAATAAAGCATTTTTGTTAAATACACTTTTAAAGTATTCACATTTTTTTATTTAAACATAAAAATATTTTTAGTATTCTTGCTTTCTTTATTAAATTAGGAGACTAAAAGACGTATTTGTGAAACACGTTTTACTCTTGGGATCCGTTCATATTTTTAATAGGTATGGACACCTCAAGAGTTAAAACACAAGCAAGTTTTGTGCATATTTTTTATTTAGTTTCTGAATATGTTTTTATGATCGAATTCGTTTATTACTAAAATTCGATAAGTTTGTTATTTATATAAAAATTTAGGTTGACCCGATACCTGTAACCAAGTGATCGCATAATATTGTTTTATAAATAAATAAATATATAAAAATTATAATTTTTAAAAAACTTTTAAATAAATATTATTTAATCACTTAGTTACATGTATCAAATCAATCTAATTATTTTTACAAATAAGAAACTCGACGAGTTCTACATAATAAATGAACTTAATTATAAAATATATTCAAAAACTAAATAAAAATAAACACCCTATATTTTTTTATTTGATAAATAAAGATAAAAACAAACAAAAAGTTTTCCATTGGGCCTTCCAAAGAAAGCATTTATACCAAAAACCTTTTTCATTTACATATATAAGACTAAGGTTATATTTATAAAAACAACGTTATTACTAATAACGTTTTTTTTAATGTTTTATTTTAACAGATTGACAGTTTAGAAAACATATTTCGTAAAGAAAATGTATTTAGCAAATATGCTTTTACGTAAGTTAGAAATAAAATTTAAAATTTTTTATTTCGTTAATTAAGTTTAAAAACTTGAATATTAGAGTAAAAGAGCCTAGAATGTAAGGTCTACCTGAGTTTTTATTACTATGAGAATTTCTAAAATAAAGCCTTTGTGAATTTTTATAAACAGAAATAAAACAAAATAAAATCAATTATAAGAAAAATTGTTACATAAATTCAATAAGGCTTGATTTTTCTCTTTTGTGTGTGTGTTTTAGTCTTTTAACTCTTTTTTTTTGTGAGAGGCTCAAAAATTTGAACATATTTTATAACTTTTAGTTTTTATTTTCAGAATTATTATTTGATCAAAAGAAGAAAAAAAATTATAACCAAATTACTATTTTACATTTGGAGAATAGAAAAAATCACAACTCTTATAATTTCACAGAAGCACCTACATAACTGGGGGGGTCTTTTAGTGACTTTAGCACTTGTATTGACTTTTTATTTTTTATTTTTGGTAGTTTTTAAAGACTATAGGTAATTTAGTTTGTGTTTGGATTAATTTTTTTTTTTAAAGTTTTTTTTGATTTTTTAGCTTTTTGCATAAAAATGTAAATGTAAAAAGATGTGAACAAAAACTATATAAGGCCAAATCAGTGAACTTTTTAAAAAAAAATTTAAGCAAAAAACTTTAAAAAAAAGATAATCCAAACATAGGGCTATCCACTAATAAAATAGTTTTATTTTGAAAATGATATTAAGAAATAAACTTACGTAAATTTTAATAAAATTAAAATCAAAATAATTAAAAACTCTTTATTTGATTGAGGCCTAATTTTAAAAAATTAATTTTTTACTTAATATAAAAGACTTTAGTTAGGAGGAGCCACCATTTTTTAAACAAAACTAGGGGGCTGCCTTGCCAGCCAATGACCAAGGCCAACCCTGGTGGAACAGTATGTCTCTCTCCCTTCTCATTATTTTCTCTGCACTACCTCTACTATAATTATTTAATACTTTTTATATCTAAATACTTATAAAAAAAATTTGTTGTTAAAAAGTATAATAAGACTAGAACACAAAAAAAAAAATCATTTTCTTTTATTTTTTACCTCTGATTTAAATTTTTTTTTTTATCTTTTTAATCATAATCATTCATCAAATATTATTTCTTTTATAAATTATAGAATAACATTTCATTTTTAATAGTATCCTCTCTTCTTAAAGTTATCAAATACCCAGAGTGCCCCCGCCGTCACCCCACTATTTCTCTGATTTTTCTCACCCCCACACCACCCCCATTGCTATTGCTATTAGTACTCCATCAACCATATTCATACATACATACATACATACATATAGTAACTTTGGCTTTTTAACTTTTTCACTAAAAAATACTAAAAAATCAAAATTACTCATTTAGCAAAAATTGTAAAAAATTACGTCAAAATATAAACTCCCAAAAAATTATATTCAAATTCCTATTACTTTTAAAATACAATAATACTCCTTATTCATAACTTATTTACTACTACTACTACCAACTAAATATAATTGTTAATATCAAATATATAAAAGAATATAATTGTCCACTTTGAACAAAAAATAAAAAACTTAACTTTTTACCCAAACAACCAAACTAAAAAAAAAACTAGTTTAAAAATTAAGTTACCAAAAAATTGACTGAATGACCTAATTTAGTTTTTTGATTAAAAATACAAAAAATTAAAAAGCTAATTTTTAAGCTAATCACCAATGGGGGCCATAAAATATCAGCTAGAAAATGAAACATGATAAGCTTACTTGCCATACCTCACTCTCACCTAAGTAGACCAGAAAACTTGTCCTTTTCCAAACACATCATCTTCAAAGAACTTAAAAGACACTACCATCCTAAAAGCATGCATGCTTTACATTTCATAGATGGTCTAGAATCCACTGAATGGTCTTAATCAGATGAACTCAAAACATTAAATATGTAATCAACATTTAGAACATATATTCATATACACACACAATTAATAGCTGCTTAAACTTGAATAAAAAGTGGGGCAGAAAAGGAGATCCAAATTCATCTCCAAGGCTGTTTCCATTCAATAATGTCTTGCTAGAGGAGTGTAAATTACAATAAGCCCCAATAGATATGCACATTCTCACTTGCAATAAAAAGAAAAGAAGGGGAAAGAAAGGAATTAAAGGAAATGATGAAAATTGACTAAAAGAGCAGGACTAACTAAAAGGCCCGTTGCAATCATCAAAAATCGCCGCAAAAGCTTGAGAATTTCCCACAATTTTCATTATGTTGCGATTTTGAAGAGCATGACTAATTATGCAACCCGTTATAAATGAAGCAAGATCAAAGCAACAAATATTGCTAGAATCAACGACTCAATTCCAGGAATTCGAAGGCTTGAACTCTCTCCGGTGGGAGCAGTAATTGGTCCAAATGCCGCGGTAGGCGAGATTACTGTACTCGAGCTCGAACTTGAACTGTCCCCAAAAATTTAAAAACAAAGCTTCATTTCAGAGGCCAGACAAAGACAAAAAAAAAAAAAAAAAACAGATTCAGGTACCGATACAGATAAAAATTCTCACCTTCCAGTAAAAATACAGGATCCATAACCTGCAAAACGGCACCCACAAATGGAAAAATAAGGGGAAAAAGAAATTCAATAAAGTATAGACTTGATTCGTCATAGAAAGTGGAAATATTATAATATTAATCAAACAAGCTCCTAGAAATATGACAGATAACCTAGTAAACACACACAAAAACTTCATTTTTTGAATGAATTTTTAAGTAAATTTATTTTAAATTATTATTTGATTAAATTCTTCATTTGACAAATGTTCAGTAGAAAATGATGTGATTTTGGTCAAAGGATGTTAAATTAAAAATAATAATAGCATTTTAAAATATATCAAAAAAATAAAATAATTTTTTTAAAAAAACACAAGCCAAACTTATTTCTAATGTTTTCTTCACCAAACCATATGACTTTTGACATAACAAATCCTAATTCAACAGAAAAATGGTTCACAAAACATGGCACTGTTTTTCTTCAAAACCGCTTTCTTTTGCCATGGTGACAAAAGTGATACAAATAAGTAGTGTTTTCCATTTTCTTGAAGGGACAAGTATGTTAGTCACGACATCCTTTCCAAAAGAAGAGAATTCCCAGGAGATTTTGACATTATGTAAGACATCTGCCAAATGTTAACAATTGTCTTGTCTTCAAGCAAGCAATAACTGTTTGGGTTAGGGGAGGGGGTGTTTTTTGTTAACCATGGTGTCTGCTGCCCTGCCCAACCCAATTTGGTGCGAGTTGCTTTGCATCTACACAGCCGAGAAATAATCCTAAGACCTTGAAGTTAACAACCAAACAAACCTCTAATGGCCCCAAGAGGACTTGAACTAAAGACCCCTTCAACACAAAGATAAGTGGAGCTACCCTCAGAAGCAAGACATTTCCTTGGCTTTCCTAGCTTGCTCTATCCTGCTTTATATGCTATACTGTGCAATCAATACCATAATGTGTCATTTCCTTGTTCGAAAAGAATTCCTAGCAAGGCATTGCCTTGTATAATATGTCAAAAGGAACAAAAGCAACAAAGCTTTGTGTAACACAACTTTAAGAAATGATAGAAAGAACTTACTGGGATCAATAGTAGTTGTTGTGGCTGTACCATCAAAGTCACAGGTTCCACCAATGCTATGCATTTTTTGATAATAATCATTATAAGCAAAAGAAGCATGGTTTTGAATAGTATCAGGGTTATAACATCGCTGTCCTGGTTGAATAGAACTGCAGCTGGCGTGACCTTGCCCACAAGCCCAATTCAGTCCATTTTGCAACTTATTGGTATCCACACCTTGTTTTGCAACACAAAAAACTGATGAAGAGTTCCCCGAGATTCTTGCAGAAGTACTCAAACTAAGAGAATAAACAGAACTCCCATTGGTAAAAAAGAGCCCCCAGTTTCTCTCCGATACAGGCCCAGGCCTCTTGTCTTCATTGAACAACTCATAAACATACGTATTAATGGGAATGTCAGGCTGACTAGGAGGACCCGAACTATTTAAAACACGCTGGATCAAGTTATTGTTGAAGATTTCGGCATTCTCTGTAGTGGCATCGGGTTCGTTGGCTCCACCAAGCCATGGCCACCCAGATTCTGTAACGACAATTGGTATCCCTGAAAAATTGAAAGCTGCTATAGAGTTATAGGTAGCATCCACCATGGTGTCAAACATGCTGTTATAGTGAAAAAGAGTGTTCGGGTCAACAATCTGTTTGACTGAGGAAAGTGGTTGAAAAAGAGCATAATCAATCGGAAAGATGCCATTGCCATTAATGTACCCAAAGTAAGGATAAGCATTCAACATGTAATAAGAATTTGTGTTTTTTAAAAACTGGAGGAGCTGGAAAATTGTAGAGTTCCACGAAGAATTGAAGCCGGCAGTCGAGGGGGGAAACGGCCTATCAATTATGGCCATGGATTGTGGGGTTGATACTTTGACCTGATAGTTTAGGTTCGCCGCGACTAGGGCTTTATGAAGGTAATTCATGGCAGGAACCAAAATGGGAGCTGCATTCGGGATTGAAGTAAGGACCTCACTGCCTACAGCAATGGCCGTGATATTGGTCGAAGGCAAGTACGCAGCGACATTTTTATTAACCCAGGCTGCAGCCACTGATGGAGATTCTCCAATCCCTAGGACTTCTTCATTAGTGACACCAACGGTAACTTCAATCCCAGTGTTTGAAAGAGCATTCAGCATGTGAGCATCGGCATCAAAAATGCGTACATGACCTATTTGATTAGCTTTAAGAAGGGCAACCACTTCCGAAGCGGGTGGCAGGCTGGATACATCACTGCCTATGTTTATGCCTACAAATGCACCTTCCGCATTGGAAAACATGCCAATTAAAAGCAGGATGCTTCCGAGGCATATTTCAGGCATCATCTGCTCCAAGATATCTTCAACCTCCACCCCTGAGTGTTTCACACATGTTTAACGGATATTGCCATAAGATATCAAAACCTTTAGTGAAGCTCCAAATATGTGCAGAAAGAAACTAAAAAATCACAAAATATATAGTATCGATGCCTATTAGATGTTAGAGGTGACAAATATTATAATAAACCTGTAGGCATGAAGTGTAAAGAAGGAAACCATCTCATGTTCATACAAGTGAGATATATATATATATATATATATATATATATATATATAGAGAGAGAGAGAGAGAGAATCAAAAGAGAAAATAAAAACAAACTGAATTGTATTGAGTGAAGCATCTAGATTTCGTATGGTGGTGGATTAGTAATAATTAGAAGAATCTCAAGGGGAACTAAAATTTAAAAAATGTCAGGCTGAAATTATTGTAATAACAAATAATGAATAAAAGAAGTTAAACAGTCCTGTTGAGATAACTGTAATAAGAAATTATGGTTGACCACAGTGTGACCTCTTAAGAGGACAAGTGACTGAACCTAATAAGGTTGAGCAAGATGGAAAAGAAAATGAGGTGAAAAAAAAGATCACACAAACCTAGATTGAAGAAGAGAAAAGCTAATCAATGTTAACCTAATATGAAAATTGCCTTATCCACAGTTTGACCTCTTAAGAGGACAAGTGACTGAACCTAATAAGGTTGAGCAAGATGAAAAAGAAAATGAAAGGAAAAAAAAGATCACGCAAACCTAGATTGAAGAAGAGAAAAGCTAGTCAATGTTAACCTAATATGAAAATTGCCTTAACATGCTTCATATTGTACAGTCCCTACATAGCATACAAGCAAGGACAAAATACGGTGAATTTTTGAGTGCAAACTATAGCAAATGGGTTAACACTGAACAAAAAAGGGACCTAAGGGAGGATCATAGCGACAAATTTGGGTTGAGGAATTATTTGGTATGAAAATAACTTGTGATTGGGGATTTATTCAACAAACATGATAGTAAGCAACATGTGCAAAAAGGAAAAGCTTACCAATAAAAGTCATTCTAAAATTACTTTGCATAACACAGGAAATTGGAAAGAAAATGCAAGAATTTTTTGTAACACTTCGGAGAATTGAAACCAAAAAAAAAAAAAAAAAAAAAAAGACTTGTTGAAATGTGTAGGAACATGTTTTGACAATTGATACGAATTGTGACAACCTTTTATTTTCTGAACCACGTTTCATGCAAGGTAAGACTTTTGTAACATATATAAAAAGAAATAGGAAACACAAATATTTTACAAAAACAAAACATTAAACAATGTGTAATCAGCAACAATGCATAAAGTAAGGTTCTTAGAAATAAATATATGCATGTGTCAATGCTTACGCATAACATTGACAGTGAACGCAAAAGAAAATATAACAAAAGATATAACACTTTAAGTGCATTATTATATCCTCTAATTGAAAAAGTTTCATTATATGACTATACCTCACATGTGCTTTTAAATTAGAGACTTAAGGACTTAACCACAAAGAAAACATATTGGTTACTCAGTGTTATGAATTACGAATACTTTTTAAAGTAGAGTCATATTTGTATTGTATTTATATCGTATACCAATACTTCTTAGATACTCACGGATACATGTTTGATACTCCCGTAAATATCCACAATTAAAAAAGTAATTGTACGCATTTTCGGGTATTTAATACTCAAGTCACATATTTGAACTTTAATGAAGTTGAGATTTTGGCAGTTCCTGCATAGTATTAGAGTATAATTACTAGAACTAAATGCAAGAATAGTTTTGCTTAGTTCTTAGAGAAGAAAAAAACAGTGAAATTATATATCCTCCTTTTTCAAAATTTCCCGATTTGATATTGTATTTCACGTGTGTTCCATATCCGTATCAATTCTTCATGGAAAAGTAAGTATTAATGAGAGAGTATAACAATAGTAAAATTAAATTTCAACGATTAAACAAGCAAATAACCTTGTGTACAATATATTTACATACTCAAAAAAACTATTCTATTATTTTGATATAAACAGTTTAGAATTGATGCTGAAATAAATTTATAGAGCATGATTAAAAATTAAAAAGGCTCCTAATCTCATACATGATTTCTAAATATAAGTATTTTGCATTATGAAAATATAGTGGTTCCTAGCCACTTTTGACCTTATGGTCAATAGTAGAATACAAAAAAAATTAAAATATTTTTTTAACAGACGTCCTAGTTGTACCTACTTACTATTTTCTATATTCTTCCATGACACCATATCCTTATCATATCATGTCCGTATCTAGTATTTGTACAATTAGTAAGAACAATAAATATTTTGAGGGTTTAGAATTACCTTCAATTTTGTTTCATTTTCCTTTCCTTGTATATTAGCATTAAGAAGCATTTGAACAAATCATAAATCAACCTGGCGCATAGTCCACAATATGATATGCACAATATGATGTGTTCAAAGGTTAACCGATGTTTATCATATATTAAATGTGTCTTATGGAAGTATTGGGATAAATATCATTTTTTAGGGGTGGGGGGATAAATATGGAAGATCTTCAAAATGTAAAAAAAAAAAAATCTTTGTTAACAGGTGAGGGATTGATATCTACCACTAGCCTATAAAACATAAAAGCCTTACTATAAAAGCAATGAAAGGAATAAAGACAATAAGAATGATTTAATTCCATCATATAGAGCCAAAAATAGTCGCAAGAGGCTTGTAATGAAAGGGTAGAAAGTTCAAATCAACCATTAGACCACTAACATATATACACTTACGTATGTTTGCATAAACACAATGTACATATGTGAATATAAAAACTCAAGGCATCATGTTATAACTAGTTTTTAGAAATTAGAATAACCTTAACAGGAATAAACATAAACTTTGAAGAAAATAAATATGGATTAGAAATCTAATTTTTCCAATTATAAAACAACCTTTTGGTGAGGAAATATGACCATTGGAGTTGTATGAATCGTGACACATTTATCCACAATGATGACCAAAAACTGTGGAATAAAGATGTTGCACGTTTTTATAGAATTAAATCAAACTGATTTAGTTTGAGGACAGCATCTTGTATCAGGCAGAATATGTAGGCCACACGGCTAAAAATCTAGCACATCACTAAACTTTTCTACCACTACACCACCACAATCAACCAACACAATCCTTCCCCTAGGCAAGAAACATCGTCAACTCCATTAGTTTGTAGGCATATTTGTCTCTAGGGTATGTAGGTCCAATCAAAACACGTGTATACCCATGTTCAATTGTCGATAACAATTATCAACCCATCAACCCAATACTAGAGTGTGTACCAATAGTAATCATAATTCTCTCCCAGCTATGAAGGCCTATGGCCCGTACCAAGAAAAAAATTTCCCTACCCTTCAATGTCAAAAAAAAATCCCAACGAAATTGTAAAAAGTGAACAAGGAAAAATAATAGCCAGACCTTTCAATGTTATAAAATTTCTTAGCCAAATTTAGCGAATTGAAATGAGGAAGAACAAAAACAGGCAATGGGCAACCCAAGAGGACAATGACAAACAAATAGCTAGTATGAGTTAATACCATAAAATCATAATTTCAGTGAAAAACTCATTTTCAAATTTAAAGGAAAAAAAATCAGTCAATGGAAATGTTGGCCCTTTCAACATTACACCTAGGGGATGAATAAAAATTAAAGCAAAAGCAGGATTTGCATTCCCAAAAATCAGAGGACCGACCAGTGTCTCTTGCTCAACAATCAACATCCAGCCACACATCCATGAGCTAAGTCTTGTGAGATTTAGATTCTCATAGACCAAAAAGAAAATTAGGTAATTAAAGCTTCATTTAAACTTGGGTTGGCGTAAACCGTGTAATATTGTTGGGCCCAGCTTCCAATTATGAAATACCAAACAACTCCGAGCATTTACAGTTTATGAAGCTTTTTATATCAATTGTCAACATTAGCACCAAGAATTAACAATGCAGAACACAGGGCAGCAAAGGCTACAAAATGACAGGGCAGAGATTATTAAATTATCAAGGATAGTTAGTCATTCAAGCGAACCAAACACCGAATAAGTAACCAAAAATTTGTTAATAAGAATAGCTAAACTAGTGATAAATTGATAACATCTGACTAGAATACTCAAAACAAAAATGTTTCACGAATTTCTAGAGGTAAAACTTCCATCTTTCGTACCTAGTTGCCGGACCTTGAATCTCATTTTTAGATTTTCTCGGTACCTTTTTGGAAAAAGAAAAAGAAAAAGAAAAAAGGTGGCCATTCCTTTACAGAAATCCAAAGAGCAATCTCATGAATAAATAGAATTTATCCAGAGCAAGTCTCAGATCTTCCCAAATCCCAAACAAATGACAATGTCCTCGTTCTTTACAGATTTAAATCCTAAAAAAAGGAAACAAAACAGAAGAAAATGGAAGAAATAGGGAAACAACAGAGACCCAGTAAAACCCAAGAGAGGGCCACTTAGAACCCAAAAATATAAAGAGAAAAGGAAAAGAAAAACCCAGAAGTAGAAATCAAGAGACAACAATGAGAAAAAGTACCCGATTGAAGTGGCTAATTAGCTGCAATTCAAGAAATCCAATGCCGCAAGAGAGCTCCAAAGATTCAACAAAACCCTAATATTCAGTCAGACAAACAGCTTTATTAAGCCTCTGTGACAACCC
>JAOTRH010000006.1:10878681-10905547 GCA_034768845.1 Heliamphora exappendiculata | reverse complement strand
AAAACAAAAAAAGAAAAAAAAAACATCACATTCACTCAAATCACCATCACACACAGCACAGGCACCACCAATCCACCATCCAACACCACCTCCAAAGTATCGGCACCACCCCCATCTCCATCCCCACCGTTCAACAACATTAACGTTCAGACCAAGAACCCTGCTAGCAGAATATGAATTCTAGTTCAAAATTAAGAACTCACAAGTTTAACTCCAAGGTCCAAGTATCCAACCATTTGAGATATGATTTCGCGCATAAAGCAGATCAATGGATATCGATAACTCATAAATATCTACGAAGAACGAAATTATATCATTTGTCAAATGTATTTCCAAATTTCAAGATGATTTATTAAATCAAACATTTTTTCCCTCAGGATTGGCTGCAGTGCGGCAAAATAATCTTCCAAAATAATTGTTCCAAAATCGATTTTTGCTAGCTGGAAAGGCAAATTATCACCGTGTGATTTACTGGAGAATTTGTGCAGGGTCATGAGAAGAAATCCTCCCGGTAAAGGAGAGGCCGAGTGGCCACATTACGACTCGTGGTCAGGGGAGAGAAATTAACCTCTCTATACCGAATGACAAAAGGGAGGATGATATCCTTCTCTTCATTACCTTGTAGACTTTATCCAAAATCCCAAATTAAGGTCAAGTTCTAAAGACAAAGTTGTTGCAGAATTCTCTAAAAAATTAATGAAAGAAGCCCTCCAGTCTAGTCTTAGCACTGGTCCTGTATATTTTCCAATAACATACGCCATGTTGGATTAGCAATTATAACCAGGGTAACTACTTTACATTAATCTTTATTTTCCTTACATCCTCAGAATGAGCTGGACTCCATGCAAGTGGATCTATTTTAAGATGATTATAAATAATGGCAGTACGCATAGCTAAATTTTTATTTCAAACTTCAAAGGAATCTTTGTAATTTCTTTTTATCTTTGATTTCATCAAGAAATTTAGAAATAGATCTTTCCATCAGAATAATCTTTCCTTGGGAAATAATGTAACCCAGAAATTTGATTTTGGTTTGAAATAATTTCATTTTTGGGGTAGAAATAACTAACCCATTCCTTTTAATTACATTGGTAAAAATATAAATGTTTAAAATGTTGATCAATAGATTTGGAAAAAAAACAAGAATATCATCAATATACTTAATGATGAAACCTGTATCAACTGTGAAAATATCATTCATAAAATTTTGAAATTCAGAGGGTGCATGCATTTAACCTAAGAGGCATTATATTGCATTCATAACGTCCAAATAGAACTGTAAAAGCTGTTTTATATTTATTAGATTCAGCAATTTGAATTTGCCAATATCCTGAGTTTAAGTCAAATTTGGAAAAGATTAAAGCATCCCTTCTGTTAGGGATTTGATATCTTATCCATTGTAAAACCTTATTTAAAGGATTATAGTTAATAACAACGCACAGAACACTTCCCTTCTTTTCAACATTTTTATTTGTATTCGATTCTCAAAGTGAATATATAATAAAGGTGAAGCTAATAACCTCTCTGATTTTTTAACTTGTGAATTTTTTCATGGATAAGAGTTAGAAGCAGTGTAGCCCCGCTTATAAAGGTGGTTGACGTGGCAATAATACTTCTAGTAAAGACCGAGGAAGAACCTCTTATCGTTTAGAGAAGTCATTAATGCACTTAAAACACAATTTCCCTCTCTCAGACAAACTTCTTAAAGTGCTAAATCTGTGACGGATGCTTTGGTGAAAGAACCTCCTCCACCAGACATGATTACTAAACATAATTATGAAATCATCCTAATTCTAAATGATGACGACCTTAATTGGTTTCAAGATCCCTCCACAATGTGCCATCCCCCCCATAATCTTCTTGCCTATTATACGAGAAGATTTTAGAAGAAACTGGATCTACATCTTTCACTCATAATCCAATAAATAAGAAAAACCCTCCACCTGAAATTGCTTTCAGCAAGATGTTTATTCGCAAAGTCTTAAAGGCTACTGATTGGGGATTTTACCTTAATTCACCTCATCAATTAGAACATAATAAAAATACTTATAGTATTCATCATAATTATTGGGACTATGTTGAAGCTTAGAATAAAGCTTTTTATTATCAAAAATATATATTTTTGGCATACATGGTATTTTATGATTTCATAAAAAATTGATGTCTTAGACTTACCCAATTGGTTGTATCAATGGTGGGATAGATTTGGTCCAAATGAAAATTTATTAGGGGAGTGATAGGTGCCTAACTGCACCATTTAAACCCGCGATTTACACTCGTGAAGTCCTCAATTTTGGATTAATAATATGTTTTTGATAGTTTTTTTAGAGTTAGCATCGAAAGACGTGAAAAGGAGAAAAGGAGCATAAAAGTGAGAAAAAAGCAAAAAGGACACTGGACATTTTCGTTCAGACGAGCGTTTGGACGTGTTTCAACAAAAACATTTCCATCCCGGCGGGCGTCCGCACGTCTATTTAAGAGGCATTTTCGTCCAAACGGGCATCCAAACGATTTATAAAGATCAAATTTTGCAAATTCTTAAAAGCTAGGTCAAGAGGGATGGCTATAAAAGGATTGAGTCATAACGAAAAGAGGTATCGGATATTTAGGGATTTAAGACACAAAGACGAACAGTAGCTATGGTGCGAAGGCTTGAGACAGAACTTTCTTCTTGCTTTTAGGTTATCGCTGCAGCATGAGCAGTTAGATTTCTCTACTCCAGGGTTAGATGAAACCCTAGCCAGGTATTCAGATATTGTTTTGGTTTTAGTTTCCTTTCATTTATTGATTCAACTTGTTGTATAACTTTCAGACGTTAAGTTTTTATCCACGAATTTTTAAGATTAATCTAGTTTTTGTTTTTGCTTTATGTCATTATGATTACAATGTTATACAACTATTGTGTACATTGTTGCATTCAATCAAAACATGAAACAAGCTATTCTATGATAGGACGGGTCGTGTTGTGCTCATAACGGACGATTTGCGCTTGTCGAAGATAGGTTGTGTTAGGTTCTTGAACGGATATCTTTTTCGGTAACCCAATTTGGGCTTATGATTAGAACGAGTTCGGGTTGAATCATGGGAAGGAAACTAAACCTTAACAGGTCTAAAATATTTGGCTAGGGAAAATTCAAAACCCTAGGGTATCCCTCTTCATAAAATTCAATTCATTGACTTTTGTTTTCATTATTTCGTTTCTATTTTCAATTAGTCAAACATCAAACATCTTTTTCTCTCATCGAATTAGATTCTTAATTGTAAAGGTCTATGACCTAGCCTTATTGTCCTCGTTGGAACGATACTTTGTCTTAACCACTCTTCCACTGAATAGTAGTTTTTACCTAAGTTTAATTAATTATTTTAGGTGCAATATCGACTAACATCAATTACTCCCATAAGTAATGGTTGTTTTCAGTCTAATATCTAGCATCTCTTCGATTTTCTAGAATGCAAGCATCCAATCCTAATAGAGTTAGTGTTTTAGAACAATTTGAATTAACCCATGCAAATTTTTTCAGATCTCTTACATGTAACAATTTAAGAGTTTGTTCATTATTATCTACTCAAATTGTTTGTTTTAAGAACTATCATATTGCTAACCACTAACTCGTCTAAAAGCTTAATTTGTTAAAAAAATGTAACTTAATTATTTATATCCCCAACACACCTCCACATCTGTAACTAGATTCTTTTCCATAAGCAGGCCAAACAAATGCAAGTATTTTAATTATCAAGTAGACAATGAGATTTGAACGCAAGATCTATTGTCTGATCTAAAACTTACGCCGTTAGAGAAAAAAGTAACTTTACTATGAAAAAACATGAAGGGGCAAGTAATTTTTTTAGAACAAAAAAACAAAGAGAGAGAGAGAGAGAGAGAGAGAGACCAACTTGACTGATTCAAAATCCTCACAGGTGGTCAATGCAATTTACCCATCGTTTTCATGTCACAAGTTAGGTAAAGGAGATATAATACTAAATCAAGGAAACATTAAGAAGAAACATAATATATTAAGGAAATTTATGTGACCGACTGGAAAAAAAATGGAGATATTTACACACAGCGCAAACCGCTAGCATCGAATTCTTTAAGCTTCGCAACTATGACTTCTCCCACAAATGGACGAAACATGATCAGCCTAAAACGCACCTGCCACAACATCATTATGTTTAATTGCTAGATTAACACATATATAGGATGTTGGATCCCAAAAGGCATCACCATTAAACTGAATTTTATGCAGCATTTGCAAAAGCACAATGCATGTTGATATGGGACCCACAATTATTAAAAGCGATTGGCGCACCGAGGCACCAAAGGTCTCTTGGAGTTTAGGCGTGAGGTTTGAGGCAAGGCATGGACCTTATTGAAACAAGGTGCACGTTGCCGGAAAAATAGCAAATAGCATAGACAATTAATTCAAAATTCAATATAGGCAAATTGAAATTTACATGCTAAAAACACAAAGATCAAGAAAGTTTAATAAACATCTTCCATTCCAAAAACTATAAAAAAATCTACCAAAAAATGTTAAATAATAAACACTATTTTCTTAGACAAGTATTATATAAGTAACTTCAACAAAAGTTAGATATGCATAAACCATGTACATCTTAACATTCCACCGCTAAAAAACTATGTCTACATCTAATTCAAAGCCTACAATCTCATGCAAGACTTGCAAGTATATCATAATTAGGAAAAATACAAAAGTTCAAATTTACTATCATATAATATTTGAATTGAATGCCAATTCAATTTGAAAGAAACAAAAAAAAAAACAAGAGAAAAAAAGGCAAGAAAATGAGAGAGAAATAGAGAGGAAGAATGGAGAGAGAAGAGCATAACAAAGGTGCAGATCAAAGAGAAAGAGGGATCATGAATCATGATTCACAAGAACAAGAGGGGGAGAAGGAGAAAAAGAAAACTAAACTAGAATTCAATACCTAACAAAATCTCATGTTAATATGTACAAGGGTTTATTTTTCATGAATCATGAGGTTTTGTTTTTAAGTTTCGAGCTTTTAGTTGGGTGTGCCTCCACTTTTGATGTTGAACAAACTTTATACAGTAGACGGATCAAATCACATCAAGAAAAATCAAGAAAATAGATGAGATGCAAGAGGCTTGCGTCTTAAGCCTCTTCTCGAAGCGCGCTTAGGCGATACTTCATTAAACTCACATCGCCTCACTATACCTAAGGTGCATAAACTGCGCCTATTTGTGCCTTGGGCTTAGAGGCACGCCTAGGGCGCACCATGAACAACTATGATGGGACCTACTACAATCAATCCTAATCGAGGGGGGAAAAAATAACACAAATCATACTAGTATAATTTTCTTTGTTTAAGGAAAGGTCATATAATTCATGCTATACTGCTATCTTGTTTACTCTAAATAAGAAATAGAAAACAATTAAAAACTCCCTTAAAATCTATCAATAATGCTTCAAACTTGAAGCACTTAATCACCAATTCCAGGTTGACATGGCCACCAACTTCTCTTTTGCCAAAACACTGCTTTGTAACGTGGAGTCGTGGACTAAATCCAGGATGCCTAGGAAAGCATTCCAGTCAAAAAACACTCCACATGACCACCTAAATAAGGAATGTTTCATTAATGCACTCCTCATAAATAAGGAATGCTTCATTAAGTGTCCTCTGAAAATGTAACAATATCCATTCAAGAAGAAACAAAGAGAGCAAACACTAGTTATCGAAAATCACCATCTCCGCACAAATAATACCAATGCACAAGTATAGAGATGGGATTTTTAATTCATTATCACTTGCTTGTTGTAAGGAATACATATTGCACTTAACCACAATAAATAATCTAATGGCCTCTAGATCTGTAAAAGAAGATACAAATGCAACTAAGTAAAAGGATAATATACATATATCAAAGGAAAAACATTAAGTTGCAAAATTCGATCAATATGTACCGTATAGGTCGAAGCACCATCTCCAGCAAAGATAAAGCCACCATCAATGGACCTGATATCATACACAGAGACACAAAGCCCCAAATTTGCAATAACCTTCATTTGAGGAGTAAAAATCAATTATGTCAAAACTCAAGAATAGCTTGCTTCCACAAAAACAAAAACAACAAAAAAACAAACATAAGGATGAAAAGAATGCAAAGAAGACAAATATATGAATGTGTGCGCACATGTCCAATTTTAAATCAAATAAGTAACGGGGAAGAAAGATGTGACCTTATCTAGGAAGAGACCCTCAATCTCTCCCTTAATTGCATCATGGAGATGAAGATCAAGAAGGTGAGGTGGCAATCGCAGCGTGTGCTCAATTTCACTTAAATAGAACATTTGGGCCTGATTCAAGATTCAACATTCGAGCTTCAAAAAATGAAATTCAAAAAAGAAGAAAAGAAAAACGAAGATTAGTAATTACATACTGTACTATAAGGTCGCTGGCTGATCTGATCGACCCCGGACACGTGAACACACAATACAAGATTGATATATGAAATACACCCTAATACAGTCCTACATAAGAGTACTTACATTGTGTTAAACTATATCTTTGGCTATTTGCCGATCATACCAAAGTAATTATATATATTCTTATACATATACTATAATATAAAACAAACACCTCACTTGGTGTGAACGAAACCGACTCACGTTTTTATAACCACTATAGTTTTATTTTTTTTCCCAAAAAAAATCTGCACTACCTCTCTATTTTTTCATATTTTCCTATAACTCTAAGACTCTAATATACTATGGGTGTTTAGCCATGCTTCTTGCTACAACTTTTAGCTTTCCGCTACTAATCATAGCAATAAGCTATAATCTTTTTCAAGCACTCACAACTTTTGTTACAACTTATTTAAGCTACAATCTAACATATTTACCAAGCGCCTACAACTTCTGCTTTCAAGTTATAATCTATGAGTTATTAGTTTCAACAATGTCAAGCACCCGCATTATAATATAAAGCAACCACTTCACTTGGTGTGAACGAAGCCGACTCGCGTTTTACTCCCCTCTTCCAAAACTCAATTATCAATATTTCATTTGATTGCACACACGTACACGAACGCTAGTTAAAGAAGAGATCCAAAGTCCAAGTAAAGACTACCCGATAGACTTTCTTGCAGTTTATTCCAGTCCTCATTCCTTGTTTAGAAATTGTGATAAAACAAGCTTAACAAACAAGGGAGAGAAAAGAAATTGCAAAGCATGAACTCAAACCACATGCCTATTCTGAAAGTGAGAGATGATCGAATGCTTTAGAGTGTAACCCGGTCGCCGGTCACTGGCCACCGACAAACCGATCGGAAAATTGCCTGACTTCGCTCAGCAACAAGGTATAAGAACTAGAATAAACTGCCGCGATGGGAACCCTAATTTTATCTTGCGTAAATGCTTGTTAACTGTCCGATTTTTCTGAGCTGATAACGAGTAGTTTTTGCGGTTTAATTAGCGGCCCAAATTATTTTTGAGAAGAGCAGTTCATATCAAACAAGTGGTGTCCAATATAATCCATGAGAACACCCATTAGTATGACTGAAATTGTGTGAATTTTTTTAGATATCAAAAATGTCTCTGCTTAGTTTTTTGTTATCAAAAATAATTTTATTTGGTTTTATCAATTAAACTTTTCTTCATTATCTAAACTAATATATAAATGGAGAGCATCCATTGGTGTGACTGAAATTATGTGAATTTTTAGATACTAAAAATGCCCCTGCTCAGTTTTTTGATATAAAAAACAATCTCATTTGGTTTTATCCATTAAACTTTTCATCCATTACCTAATTTATAAAATTAACTAGGGAATGCACTTTTCATCCATTACCTAATTTATAAAATTAACTAGGGAATGCCCGTGCCTAAAGGCACTTACAACAGTTATTTTGGTACCACTCGTGTTTATGGTACTCTTAATGCACAATTTATACATTCAAATAATTAATTATCTTATAGTTTTATTTTTCTAAACATACTTCGTCCAAAAAGGCATTAACCATCATATTGAAATATTATTAAAAATAACATACGACAAATTTAAATAATGCCAAAAGACAAATACAATCATACTAAAAAAAATATTAAGAAAAATAACATGCTAAAAAATCGATTCAACCTCCTAGAATAAGAGAGATAATTAATTTCAATATCAACCTCCTAACACCACTAACGATTTTCACTCGCACACCCATAACCTTAAATAAGATTATTTGTAACACATGTAGAAAAAGTGAAATAACCAAAAACCAAAATAGTTGCTTTAAACCATGAGAGGCTTGAATGACCTTCAATTTTGCTGGAATTCAGCCTTACTCACTAAAAAGAAAAGAGAAGGACGCAGTACATGATTTTAAGAAATGCTTAAAACACAAATTTTTAAAACCAAAATTGAAGTTTAGCCATTTATTTGGATTGAATTTTAATTAGAAAGAATCTAATTTATAGCTAATTTAAATATAAAAGTATCTAATTTCTATCTAAGTTAGTTTGATAAGTTAAATTTTTTAACTAATTGTTAAGTTACAAATATGGAGCAACAAATACTTTTTTGTTCTATAATAACACACCATTTCAAGTAAAACAACACTATATTGAAATTAAAAAAAAAAAACAAAGGTGTTTTATTAAAAATATGAAAAATACTCTTTTCTATTTGGTTTTCCACGGTTTTTAATAAAAGTAAAAGTCAATCAAAGTTAAAAAATATGGCAAATACTCTTTCCTATTTGGTTTTTTTTAATTAATTTGACATTTTTAATAACAACAAAATGTTAAAAAATAGAAGAGAAATTTGCCTAGGACATGATAAAAGATTTCAAGAAATTGTTTAAAAGTTAAAAAAAGAAATTGAAAAAGATCCCAATAACAATTGGAATAAATGATAAAAATTAATTAGAATAAATGATAAATGATAAATGATAAAAGATCCCAATAACAATTAATTGGAATAAGTGATAAAAGGGACAAAAATTAAATTTTCTTTTCATGAAACATCTTATAAAGTGGCCTTAAAAACACAACCTTTCAAAAATCAATACTAACTCCTTATGAAAAGAAGAATCAAGCACGAAAATTATTTTCTAGACCCGCAACAGTCATGAGTTTACCTAAATCATCTCCATTGGCCCACCACAAGATGCACAATTAAATTTTCACAATGGTAATCCCATGAGTTGGTGAAGTAAATATGTACACAAACTGATTGAATCCAGAAGCACAACAAATAAACTAATTACCTATTTCTTGGTTGATTACCATAAACTATACCTCTATGGACCTGAGAAAAAACTCGTATAAACCAGAGAAATGTGTTATCTACTACCAAATTATGAAGTCGTCACAAAGTCTGACAAATATGACCTCACGTAATCAAATCAAAATCAGCGTTGGAAGAATAAATCATATTGGTAGCAGGGGGTGTTAATACCTCACAATGACAGTAAAACTTTCTGCAAACTAACGCTCCATTTGTTCTAAAAAATGTTTAAAATGTACTTTTTGATGTTTGGTACGACAAGAATTAAAAAACAACATAAAATAATTTTTAAAATAAATAAAATAATAAATTAATTTTAATATAAAAAAATACATCTCATCAGCACAACAACATTTATATAATATGCCAATAAGTTATAGTACATAGTGTTTGTTTTCCATCTTAACTTTGATTGGAAATATTCCCCACACAAAATCACAGTCTATGTGCACTCTAAATGCATAAAAAAAGAATCAAATATCATAACTTCCCATGAGCAAATGTGAGGTTACCTCTGTCATGGTAAAACAATAAAAAAAAATGAGCAGTGTACCAAGCTAACACTCAGCAAAGGAGGAAACCTGTTGTGCTTCTGGGTGTGCTCGTTAGCTTCGTGGATCAGAAGATCACGATCTTTGCGCAGAATTGATCTGTCCTGTTGGCAGAAGAGGAAAACCCTCCTCTCCTGGAAAATGTCGCAGAGAGGGAGTTATTTCGGGGAAGGTCAAAAGCTCACCTAAACTCAGAAAAGAGCTAATCAATCCAAGACCCTAGAAACATCAAACCAACTGTTGAGTTTTGAAAAAGGAGCTTACCTACGGCGGCGGGAGACGGGGGAGGGGGTAGACGGCGGTAGCGAAAGACTGCGGTTGCGGTGGATGCGTCGGCAGCCTCGATGGCGGTTTTGCGGGACTGTGCGACGCCGACGATGGTTGGCAACGACGGTGACGAAAGTTAATAAAGGGAGAGAGAGGCGGTTGCAGATAGAAGAGAGCGGGTGAGAGAGCGCAAGGGTTTGGGGGAGCTAGGAAAGGAAGGGATTTTTTTTTTTTTCCTTTTTTCCGGGAGTAGCAAGTTTGAAAGTACGAGGCGGAACTTTAGAATGATCTCCACCCTTAATTGTAATTTGAACTTATTTTTTTAGACAATTTAAAAATTAAAGTGTTTTATTATATAGATAATTATTTATAATTTTAAAATTAAATTATTTTATTATTTAATTTTTAAAAATTTTATTTTAATTTTTACATATACACTTACACCTGTATACGTATACCTTCTGCTAGTTTTTATAATTTTAGTGCAAATTTCTTACCTAAAATCCTGCACTTTTTGTGATACTTTTATTTTTAAACTAAATCATGAAGTAAGAAGTTATCCAAATATCATAATTTTTATTGACAACGTTTTACTACTCTGTCTACTCACAAGTAGTTGTTCACACTCACAAACATAAGAAGAAAATAAATTACAATTTTGTAATTTACAAGGACCGTATTGAATAAAAGAACATAATAAAAATTGTTTAATCTAACTCAAGTATACATAAAAGCTAGTATAAAACAAAATGTAGCTATAATGTAAATTTTATCATGAATTGTATAATTTACAATTAATTTTAAAGCGATGGCAATAATACATTCTTGTACAAAGTTGTATAAATTTTTTATTTCGCCCAAAATATCTATCATTTTATTTGTTCAACTATTTTGATTTTGAGTACGAACTTTTGCGTACGTTTGCGTGTGCCAACTCTTAGTATAAAAATATTATTATTGTTTTTATTTTTATTAATTATACATGTATTAAATGTATTAAATATTAAACAAAATATAAGAAATTGAAAAGTATTAAAACAATTGAGAATTTATTATATGCCGTAATTCTAGCTATCAAATTAAATTACCAAAACATATATATACAATAATACCAAAAAAATATTGGAACTAATAGACATTTTAAAAAAATTCCAAAAACGTAAGGGCATGTTTGATTTGGGGCTTAAAAGAATTGGATTGGACCATATGAATATAGTCCCATATAATCCTCCGTCTGGAATGGTATTTTATGGGAAGGATTTAAACCCAAGTCGAACACCAATGCAATGATACAACGGATATGTTTGCGAAAACTTTTGGCTACACCTTTTAACTTTTTAATTTTAGTTATAAATTATAATTTATTTTAAATATTTATAATTTTAACTATAAATTATAATTATTTCTTTTTTATTTTAGTTACAAATTATAATTTTTAACAAATACTCGTAACTTATGCTACAAGTTACAATTTATAAGTTATTAATTTTAATAATGTTAAACACCACCAATATAAATAGAAACTAAAAACAACAAACTCTGTGAATTATAAGCATCTATATATATAAAAATATATATATAGGTATTAACAGAAAATAAATAAAATAAAATAAAGCCATTTATAAAATACGTGAAAATTTTGGCTTTTTTACCACCCGAAAAAAGTTAACTTTTAAGTTATACTGTTTGAAAAATCAAAATTTAAATGTATGTGAAAATAATTTTAAAAATTAAAATTAACATCTACAATTCTACACTAATCTATACTATTATACAAATACAAAGATAGAGCACTCATTTAGTGTATTTCTTGAAATGAAGATATGTGAATTTTTTGTTACCAAACATACTCCTATTTAGTATTATTTGAAATTTAAGAAGATTGGGGGTACTTTTTGTTTTGTCCAAAATACCCATCAAATTTTTTTTCTATTGCTTAATTTTAAAATTACATTATTTTACTTTTTATTTTTTTATTTTAATTTTTAAATACATACTTACGTGTGTCAACCGCTAGTATAATTAATTATTTTGACCAACTCTATAACAAACAATTAAGATCAATGTCAAGTAACACTGAAAGTGGAGAGGGGCCAGACTCCATCTCTCTTCTTTATATTTTGTTTTGGTAAATATTTTAATGCACATCTTATTATTTTGGAATTGCTTATTGGATTATATTGTTATGTATTTCAAATCTATATATTTTAAAATTTTTACATGCAATGATAAATTCCAAAATTTACTAATTTATACATAATTTTATTATTTCGCAAGACAATTGCAAAAATATGAGCGACGCAATTTCCTACGATGGTATGATTTCATATTAAATATACATTGTATTAAATTATCACGATATACATTTAAGTATGTCAATGTCATCGTATATTTTGCATATTTAACTCTATTATTGTGTGTTTATTCTTAAATATTTGAACACTATTTTATGTGTTTAATTTAATTTTTTTGAACAAAAAAAAAATAAAATTACACGTGCAATGCGTGTGCTTTTAAAATTAAACATGAGAGCTCACTTCATTTGCTCAGCAACACTAAAAATAATATAATCAAAATTAGTGATTAAAGCCATGCATAAATGCTACTTCCAGTAATTTCAATAGTTTTTATTGTCAACATTTTATAATTTTTAAGTTTTTTTGGGGCTTTGAAATCTCTGCAACGTATAATTGTCCACACACACAATTTTATAGTGCATAAGAACCGCATTGAATAAAAGAACACAATAAAATTTGTTTAACTTAATTAAAATGTATAGGAAAATTAGTTTAAAACAAAATTTAGCTATGATGCAAATTTTATCATGAATTGCATAATTTACAATCTTTGGCAATAATACATCCTTGTCTACAACATTTTTTGAATGTAGTTTTTCCTTTCCAAGACTTTTTCCCTTTTTTATTAGAGATTTTGTTATATTTTGGCGTACGCTTTTTGATAATCTATGTTATAAGATAGAACAATCTTAGATGACACGTTATATTTTTTATTCAATTGTTTAAATTGTTTAAGTTTATATTCAACGACATTAAATATCACTTCAAAACAAAATTATCTATCTCCTCATTTAATACAGTTGATTTGAAAAAATATCACATCTCTCCTCATTTAATACCATCTCTTTTCTAATTTTGTTTTCTTAAAAAAATATCATATCTCTTAACAAAAAATACAACTTCAAAATGCTTTATAGTTTACATTTGATATAAAAATATTTAGAAACTTTTTAAAAAAAAATAAAATAGAATTTTTAAGAATTTTATCTTCTTTCTAAAAAATAAATTTGTTTTATTAAAAAAATATTGTTTTGATTACTTTCGATAAAAAATTGTTGAATTAATTCTTTTTTAATATAAAAAATGTATTTTGTGACAATTTAAAATGTATTTTTTTTACAAAAACTAATTACTATTTTTTTTTTGGAGAAAATTTTTTTTTTTCATAAGAAAACTAAAAATTAAAATTGTTATTTTTTTATCAAAAAATTAAAAATTAAAATTGTTGTTTTGGTTACCTTTCATAGGAACTTAGTTCGAATAATTTTTTATTTATAAAAAAAAAACTTTTTTATTTATAAAAATAAACTGTTGAGGAGGTTATGGGAACTTTATAACTTATTTTACATAGTATATAATTTTAATTTTGAGAGTGTGAATGTTATAATTGTATAAGAATTTATTGTATTATACATATGGAAAAAGGCGAAGCTATGTAAATGTGATTTTCCATGTCTCTTTAAGATTTGTCTTTCGTTTTTTTTATGAGGAATTTTAATTAAATTATTTTTTTATTATGAAAGCTTGATTGGTTGATGAATTGGCTTATAAGGATCGAGATTATGGGTATTTTCTAATTTAATCTTCAAACTCTAGATAATGTATAAATTTATTTATATTTGTTAAATATTAAACATTTTCATTATAATATAATGATTATTTTAAAAGTTTAATAATTTATTTAATTTATTTTTTATTTTAATATTTTATTTTTTCTATTAATTACATTTTATGTAAAGGAGAGTAAGAGAGTCTTTTAATAATTGAGTAGAAGAAATTTATTCGAAAGTACCTTTTAGATGTATGCGTTATAACTAGAAAATATTTTATTAAAAAATTAGTTTTGATCAATTTTATTATAAAAAAAACTGTACATAACTTCTATTATGTAATCCTTTTTATGTAAATTTTTATTGGTTAGATAGTTTATTTTTAATAATTGAATAGAAATACTTTGAGAGATAACTGGACGTCTTTTAATAAAAACTAAATTGATCGAAAATACCTTTAGACGTGGGTCATATCCTAGTGCTATATATAGTTAGCCATGGCTGAATACATGTTGTGGAAGATAAATACCAATATGTGAAATTGTCTGTCCTGCACCTTGTTTATTGTTAAGGAAAAACTTAAACGAATTAGAAACTGCTGCCGAATCATCTGAAATGATAGTTTTATATTATCAGGTGTCTTCAACGAGATGCGATGATAGAAAATCTCCATCCCTTTGAAATGTCCAACTAATATTTCAGTATTTATAAAATTGTCATGCAAAGCACAACACAACAATCTTGTTCTACTACACAAATTATGCTTGGATCAAGATTTCGTAGAAGCATAATTGGTACACATGTCTACAAGAGCAATTGAATTTAAGAACTCTCGTTGATACAAATTCTGAGTATCATTTTTTACTTTGTCGAGTGAATAGTAAAAGTTTTTCTTACCTTGTGAATAATTGAATGATCTTTTCATTGAGTAAATTCACGTCTTCATTTCTTGGAGTTATTAGACATTTGTCAACAATATATGTTTCATCAATCGAATGACTTGTAGTATTGGAATATACTTCTTCATTCAATTTATCAATTGAGCTATCATCTTTCCATGGTATAACCATTGATAATGGAATCTTCATCATATCATTTGAAAAGATGGGTTCATTACCGTTGCCAACCCGAGAAAATTTGAGAATTTTTTTATCATTTATAGATTGCATATTTTGTTTTAAATAAAGAATTTTAATGTTTTTCCACAATGGTGACTTGGCAATGCACGCATCAATTATTTCTACCTTTGTGCCTTTCAAAACTACATGCAGTACTTAGCAAAAATCACCACCAAGCATCATTACTTTTCTTCCAAATGGCACTTCAATGCTAATTATGTCTCATAAAGTCCAATCTAGTACTTTTAATGCCAAACGACTCATCATCGTTGCTTTATTCCACAATATTACATGTAACGATCCAAGTGAATTACTGACCTAATTACTTGAATAAAAAATCTAATAACACGGTCTAAAATATTTAAGGTAAGTTATTAGTAGTAGTCCTACAAGTTTTATTATATACCAGATATTTTTTTTTTCATATCCCACAAATGCAGGATTGAGTATTACAATATCTCCACTCAAAGACGCAACGCTCTCGTTGTGTAGCCTAAGTTTTTTTCCTAATTGAGATGTAAATAGTAGCCCATTAAGAGACACATAGCAGCACATAAGCGTGCACAAAGTATACCACCTCTAGGCCTCTACCATTCTCTAGAATCTCTACTCTTTTATCCACACCACCACAGAGTCATATATAAGAACCAAGGTTGGCTCTGATACTATTTTGTAACAATCCAAGTAAACCATAAACCCAATAACTTGAATAAAAAGCCTAATAACATAGCTAAAAATACTTAAATAAAGTTATTAGTATTAACTCCACAATTTTTATTATATACTAAATATATTTTTCATATCCTACTTATGTAGAATTGGGTATCACATTACCGATATTCGCCATAGTAATTTTGCTAAATGAGATTGCTTGCTAAGTGAGCAAACAAAATTTGCATCTGGATTGAGAGGAATCTTAAATCTTGAATGGGCAGTTCTTTCACCTGGCAAAAGAGTTGTTGCTATACCCAATGTTGCTGTAGCAAGTGCAACACGACTTCAACTTCTCACTAATGTAAAAGAGTACGATACAAATATATTTTCTTGTACCTCCAGACCCATCAATAAAAACATATTGCGTTTTCTCTACATTCAATGGCCCCAATAATCTCGTTGGATGCAGGGGATTCAACATTATTGAATGTAGTAATCGAACATAAATTTTTTTGGAGGAATGTCTACAGGAAGCTTATCTAATATTACATTTGGAATTTCTGAATCATTACCAAAATTTGGAATTAAATTTGAAAGATTATAGTCACATATGCTTTTGTGATGTTGCAGCAACGAGGCATTTTAATCTCGCGGTAATTTGTTCATAAGATATGTATAATTTGTAGATGTTAAGGAAGAATAATCTTCAATCATGAAATGATGATAGATCACAATAAATCAATATAGTAGAAAAATTACTAGTAAATTCTATTACGTCGTTCAGTAACGCCATTTTGTTGTGGAATGTAACTCATTGTAGTTTGATGTATAATTTTATTTTCTTTTTTAAAAGAAATATCAAAATCTTAATATTTTAATCTCTTTTTCTAATTGTTGTCCAACTTCCTTTTTTATATGCTTGGAAATTTTTAAAAACTTTCAATTTTTTACACATTAAATATAAATAGCCATATTTAGAATAATTATCAATAAAAGTTACGAAATAATCTATTCCTCTATGTATTTTAATATTTAATGGACCATAAACACCAAAATGTATTATATAGCTAATAATTTACTTGCTCTTTGTCCTTCAGAAAAAAGGTAATCTAGGCATTTTTCCACACAAACATGATTCATAAATAGAAGTCATTGATTTTGAGAGTTAATTTTATATTCACCATTCTTTTTATTTTATTTTATTTTTATTTATATGTTCTAAAATCAAATGCCAAGTATAAGGACCGTCAATATATAAAGAATTATCAATATAAGGCCACGACAAGTGCAACCAACATTTGTAATTCTAAAACATCATTTTATCAATGAAATTGACTTTAGGCATCACCTTCCAAAGAGTCTTGAGTGCTCGAGCAGCGTTTTACAGACATTTTGATAGCATGCAACACTTCTTTTTAAAACAAACATAATTCATTCATTTGAACTTCAAATGGAGCCACTTTTGTGTCCAAAATAAACCTCCAAAAGTATACTTTCTAATAGTTTTAGCCTCGTGTAAAATTTTCAATTGAGTAGAAATTTATAGCCAAAGTAGTGAAGAAATATTAACTTTTCGTATCATTTTACCAATTTTGTTCTAATTTTTTTTGGGATATGTTTGATTGACCGGATTAAACATAAAATTAAATTATATATTCTATAAAAAAATTATTTTCCTTGTTTGAATTCAATAAATGATAAAAAAAATTATGTATCTATTAAATTACTAATATAACAAAATGTAACATATATAATGCTTAATAAAATGTGATATTACTAACTCATTCATTAATAGCCCCATATAATCACTTATCAAGTGAGATTATATATATCCTCATTATTGATCCGATCAATCAAACATGATTTTGAAATCTATCTTTGAATCATTGGACTTTTTAAAAAAAATCAAATTTCTTAGATCTTAGGCCTTAAACTTGGACTATCACTTTTGGACTCATGGTGCTGAACCTTCACAACTCTGAGGTGCGATAATATGATACCAGTTTTGACCTTTGACTTCTAATTTTAACTTCTTGACATTTAACTTTTGACCTTTGATTTTTATTTGGTCCACTTAGCACTCTTTCTTAGGATATCTCAAGATTCCCATCCCTTCAAATTTTTACATAATTCAACTAGCTTCGACATATTGAATTGGACAGAAGATTGATTAAAACAGAGAATCTATGCTCTAAAAAAAGAAAAGAGAAAGCAAGAAGCTACGACAGAACCAATAGGCCCAGTATGCGTTTCTAAAATTGTGATTTAAAAACCATTTTGTAAAAATTAATTCAAGAAACAGTTTCACAATATTTTGAAAAAAAAAATTACATTTGATGCATAATTTTTTAAAAAATTAACCCTTAAACCTAACTGGCCCAAATCAAGAAACTTGAATGCTGCCCGTGACTGGCCCAAATCAAGAAACTTGAATGTTACCGGTGACTGAGATTCCACTAGCGATGAGGAAGGTACATTGCCGACAATCATCTCTGTTCGAGGAAAGCACGTCACCGTCAACGTCGACGAGGTTCTGAGGAGGAGAAAGGCACGCCGCCTGTTCGAGGGTTTCTAAGGATAACAATAGGTTCTTAGTACGATCGAAGGGTTCTAAGCACGAGGAAAGCACGCTGCCTGAGAGGACTACACCAACGGCAAGGAGTTCTAAGGTTGTCATCTACTTTGTTCGAGGGGTCGCGTCTGTGTTTGATTTTGTCAACAAAATTGGAACACCGCCGGCGACTAAGAAACTAGAACGCTACCGCTTGTTCGAGGGGTTCTAAAGACAACAACAGGTGCTTAGGAACAACAGTTCGACGGGGTTTTGAGGCTGCTGCATGTTCGACGAGGTTCTCATATCGTCGTCTTCTTCGTTCGAAGTGTTCTAAGAGACGACGACTGAGGGACGGCGAGACTCAAATCTCATAGGTTGACGATAGCTAAGGTTTTGAATCTCTAGAGTCGACGACAGCAAGAGGATGACGATGAGGCGAGAGGAGGAGGACGAGGAGACTCAACGGCGGCAGCGGCAAAACTTGACGAAGAGGATGTGAGACGACGATGAGTTGAAAAATTCTCAAAACATCTTTTTGTTCTCATTTTTTTTCTGTTTTTCTTTGATTTGGTACTCAGTTTTTTTGAAAAAAAGATGCTAAAAAAACTCAACCAAATAGATTTTCACTTTTTTGAAAGTGAAAATTAGTTCGAAAACACGCAACCAAACGGGCCCTAAGCTACCGTGTCATTCTGAAGAACAAGAATCAAGTCACCTTAAATTACCATTTAACTTTGTAGAATGAGCTATGTACAAAACCAAACCAGCCCTAAGGACTCGCTTATTCTATCCCCAATATTGCTAACAATTGACTCTACTCTTGAAAAGATGATGGCTGGAAAAGTTTGATGGAGAAAAAATATATAAATGAGTTGAAACTTGTAAAGAAAAAAATATGGAAGAATGAGGATAAAAATCAAGTGAACATGTGCATTTCCCTGAGCAGAAAGCAAAGAATGTGTGATCAAGCAGGTCGATGGAGGCCATTACCGGTGCGGGATTTGATTATCTTTGAATGTTGCACTGTTCAAGATAGGGGTGTTCATAGTAAACATGTTTCCTCCAATAATTCTTGTACTTCTCGAGCCCAATATCCAACCACGGCTTCATAATTCCATTGAAGTGTATCACTGCTGCCTGCTCAATGTCTCTCTGTGTGATACCCAAGTCATAACCCAGTCCTAGGAGATGCCACGTCCGGTCCAAACCGACTGTATAGTTGTAGAAGGTGACCCAACCTATGGGCAAGCTTCCGGCGTTCCACAATGGCTTTTTGGAACCCTACGTGACCAACAGTAAAACAATGGTTAGCATACATTACCAATTGTGTTCATTTATAAATAAAAGAGGATTACACCAGCAGGAGGAACAAAAGAAATGGGTATGAATAGCCCTCGAGAATGCACTATTCCAGAGAAAGCTCCAAATGCAGAAAGTAAAAATACATATTAACTAGTCTAAACATTGCAATACATATTAACCATTGCAATAGAAACAAATTGGCATCCATTACATGGACTTCAAAAAGAAAAAATCCATTATAGAATGAAAGTTGTAACATCAATTTGCCATGAACACCAAAATAATCTCCATTATACCAATGCCATGTCTGATAATCCAGATGAAATTAAATAGAATAGGAGGGATAGGTACTACTATAAGGCTATGTTAAGAAACTCCTCCAACTAACTCAACACCCGGGGAGGTTGGTCAGTCTCGGGATTATTTTGATCATACATGAAAAAATTTAATTCCATTAAAATTATTTCAGACTAAACAACGTACTATTTATCCTTAAGTTATTCTACTCTCAACCAAACACCCTTCGGTAAAAAAGAAAAAACAGCACACTAATAATCTAATCCATAATACTCCGCGCATTAATAATCCGAATACACTAATTATCCCACAAAAATAGTTTTTCAACCAAACGAGGGGCACGTTTGGATTGAAAGCCAAGGAAGGACCGAATTGGATTATAAAATATGAGGGGTCCACCATTTCAGTTTTTGTCTTATGGGATAATCAATCCTGCATTTGTATCGCAGGATTAGGATTATTGGTCCGATTGATGAGGAATTATTAATCCATCATTCATGATATTAATAATAACAAGCACCTATTGGTATTATTAGCACCAGACTCTGGACTATCAAACATGAGATATCCACCATTTCAGTTTTTGTCTTCTGGGATAATCAATCATGCGTTTGTATTATGGGATCAAGATTATTTGTCCGATGGATAATGAATTATTAGTCCATCATTCATGATATTAATAATACTAGGCTCCCCTTGATATTATTAGTGTCAGACTCTAGATTATCATCCCTATTTATCTAACGATAAAAAATAACTGTACAACTCTTATTCTATTTTTTATCACACTCTAACCAAAATGAACCAAATTTCTCATTGTATATATAATCAATTACATAATTCACTGATATTAAAAAAAAAAAAACACGTAGGACCTACAGTATTACTTATCATTTCTATCCTATCCAATTCCATCTAGAATATCAAACAAGTCTCTAGTCGGGCATGCTTTTTTATACCAAGGAATTATGGATAAAATTATGTACATTGTGATAAATTTGATTTGGTTAGAGTGAGATAAAAAAAGAGATACAAATTATATGGGTTATTGTTAGTTATTAGATGAGAAGAGAAGATAATCTGGAACCTGGTATTAATACTACTAGGGATCTGGAACTAATAATCCCAACAATAGTCCAAGATTTGATAGATTATTAGTTCCAATCCCCCGCAATACAAAGGCTGACAAAATTTAGAAATTGTCCTCCACATGTCCACTTATCCTATCCTAAGCCCCTTTACTATGGAATAAGGTATTTACTTCAATGTGAGGATTAATTATTAATGTATCTTGCTATTTGAACAAAATCATCCTTCTTAGAATATGTAACGGATGACAAAATTAATTGTTCCACAGGTTAACACAAGATTGATTGAATCCACCAGGAAATGAGCATGAAAGGAACTTGTAGAAAAGGGTTTGAACAGTACCAATTGCAGATAATTGTGGTAGATCCCAGTTAGATTTTGCCACCTCCACTCTTTGAGATCAAACACATTCATCCCAAATGCCCATGTACAAGCCTTCCGATCAAACCTCTCTGCAATCATTGGGTCCGAAAAGTTGACAAACATATCCATCTGGTGGAATGAGGAGTCACCTTCCCGACAAGTCTCCACAGCTCCGTTTACTTTACCCTTCATATTGATATTCCAAAGTTCCGTCAGATCCCTTTGCACAACCACATCATGGTCAAGAAGCACAATCTTGTTCAGCGTAGGGAACACATCTGGTAGATAAAAACGGAGGTGGTTCAGTGCAGAAGTATATCTTGGGTCATAGGAATTTTGCTTCTGTAGAGTTGCATTGTACTTGGTGGACAACCATTCAAAAGATTCTATGCTCTCGATCTGCATTGCAGATTTACCAGGAGGATTTAACAAGAACCACATCGACAATGCTGGGAGGTTTAGAGAATTTGTCACAACATGAAAGACTATCTTCTCTGGTTTCTGCAAATGTCAAGGAAACAGTTCATTTCTAAATCATTGTGCCATAAGCATGAACCACAGCCTTTTTTTAGAACTTCTACAAAGACTAACATGTGTCCATATTGATTCATCAATTAGGTAACATGAATTCTCAGGCCGTTAGTCAACTGAAGTTACCAGAAAGAAAAGCCAATCACTACTCTAACCATATTTGAGATTCACCAACAAATACAATTTTGCATGTTCTTGAATTTATGGTCATCACAACCAATTCAACTTGCTTCAAATTCTGGGTCTCCTCCCTTCAGTTCATCAGAAAGTTGCAGTGCAACCATTGACATTGAAATTAAAATTTATGACCAAAAAAAATCCAAAACTCAAGTGATAGTTGTACATGAGAAAAATGATAGTTATACATGAGTAAGATGGAAGAGAACACCTTTGGCCACTCACAATTAAACAGGAATATGGAAAAGAAATAAAGTCTAGTCTAGATGACCAAAGCCAAAAAGAGTGCATAACTATTCCCCAAAGAAATGCTATTTTATAGATGGAAATATAATAAATTAACGAAGTAATTCTGCGGGGACGCACACACGCACACATGAGCAGGACTTCCTCTGAATATAGGATGGGAGTTACCAGTACCTTGAACAGAATTGTTTGACAAATAAAAATGAACGCTGTCACGAGAACAATATAATGAGTATCCATAGACATCGTGTAGTAAAGAATGTGATAGGTTTATAATCAGTTGCACCACAACAATTTTACAAGAGAAACTTATAACCGCCTGACACAAGCAAATGAAAGTGGATAAATTGTCGAAACTAGCATCAGATGGCCAGATGCATCTGGCAGGTCACCTGCTGTCCAAAACTCTAATAAATCATGGCCCATGGGTGTGAGTTCACATTGATCAAATGCCATTTATCTTATTCTCTTGCATTCCGTTTGTTTCAAAAAAAACATTTTCCAAAAAGATCTGCATTTTATGGTGTTTGGTGCGGGGTAAAATGTTATTAGTGGTTAACGAAAAACGAGCTCATTTTGGCAGAAAATGTTTTTCATCATTTTTTTTATTGGCAAATACACAACCCACTCCAATGCCTTGTAGTTGTCAAGGCTTGAACTCCCTACCTCCCATTTAGGAGGATAACACCCATGCTATTGGTGTAGAGGGCCACTTGGTAAAATGTTTTCCAAACCCAAAAAGACGTAATACTATTATCCCACCACCGCAACTTCCAACACCCCCCCACCACTTCGCTACCATCGTATCCACCGCCACCGTTGCTGCCACCACCACCACCACGATGCAACCTTGCCACAGTTTGCTACCCCACCACCACTGCCTCCATAATTGCCATCACTACAATCACCCCGCTGCCATCGCTGTCGCCACCACCGCTACCAAGATCATAGCACTACTACCATTGTTGCCACCCTCCAATACCAACACCACCACTCCACCATCATCACCAATATATTACCACCACCACCATCATCATCACCATCCTTCCACCATCACCATTGTTGTTACCCTGCACTACCACCGTCACTGCGACCACCATTGACCCAACCCATATCATATTTATCTTGTTGGTAATATATACTTGAACTTTTCAATTGTACTTCATGCTGGAATTGTTATCACTTGAAAAACCTTACACATGCCATAGGGTCAAGAGTAATTAGACTAAAAAACACTATCCAAGTGACATAGTACCAAATAAACCTCAGGCAGCTTACCCTAGAGGTGGAAATGGTTGAGTTCACAACCACAGCACAAGCCAAAACATTGTCAGAGAAGACAGCAAAGTGATAGAGATCAGGATCTTGTAACCTCAGTTGGTTAGTGAACTGCCGCTCCTCGGGCTGCAGGGAAAAGTATTCAGCAGTCAACTGCATGGACAGGCAGTGAAGGCCTTTGGGGGTTGTCCTTCCAGCAAGCTGAACAAGAAATGTAGCTTGACTCTTCTGTGCCCGAACCTGTTCTTCTGCATTGGAAGTCATGGAACGGAGTTTTGTGGCCATGGCAGGGCAGTCTGTATACACATGGCTGGCTTTGGACAGTGTGATCTCCATGGCTCTCATCCTCTGCAAATCACTGAAAAGTTTACTATTTCTTAGATGAGACGTGGGCTAATTATCTCCAAGCAGTAGGCAAGGCAACTGCAACCAGTTATTCAACTGCACATCTTTGGTGGCACCAACTAATAGGATTTGGCCCTAACATCATCAAATTTAATATTCAAGGACCATTTCCCTAATAGCTATATGAAGAAACAGTACAATGGGTCCCTTAAAATGTATATAACACAACTCTTGTAGTCTTTTGTTGGTGTAAGGCTCCTATTTTTACCCTTCAAACTGTGTTTTGATCCTTTTTCTTTTAAAAGATTACAAGTTTTTACGCACCGAGTCTAATACTCGTTCGTCTAATGGATACATTGTAACCCAACTTAAGTATTAAGGCCGCCATTTACTTTTTTATCCACCATCTAGGCTGAATTGAGATAGGAGATCGCACCTACCTAGATGATCAAATTAAAAAGCTGCTTCTACAAGTACCCATTAATATACATTAGATAAAGTTTATATCTTGTCTATTCCTTTCTTAAATATTTAATCCTTTGCATATGCTTCAAGCAAAGATTACAGCTTCTGATGAATTTCAAACCACATGTCAATCTATTAATTTGTTAAGCAACCAGTACTCTATATCAACTCAATTAAACTAATGGAGAGTAACTTGAATGAAAAGTATAAAATGCTGAAGCCATTAGGCATTAGTACTTAGCCTATGTTTGGACTAGCTTTTCTAGGAGACTTTTTGCTTAAAAGTTTCTTGAAAAGCTTACTTGTTTGATCTCAGTTGGCTTTTTTCATATATTTTTACATCTACTTTTTTACAAAAAAAAAAAACCAAAAAAATAAAAAGCCAACAAGAAAAGCTAGTCCAAACATAGGTTTAGTAGCCACATGTTTATTATATACTGCGCATGAAACATGTAGGCCAATAGTAGCAATTAGGGTTTTAAGTATTTTGAACCATAATGTTAGACTTTTTATTTAAATTATTGGCCAAATAATCTACTTGAGTTATTATAAATAGTATCATAGCCCACCATGATCTTGTAGAGGGTTCTATGGCAGCGTGATTAAAGGAGGGATGGAGGCACAATGTAATATAACTTATGTCTCTTAGGGATATATATTAAAATCTATACTTTTGTGTAGTAGATTTTGCTATTTATTTTATTCATTAATTAAATTAGTTATTTCTATTTTAATGAAAATTTACATGAGCAATGTTTGCACTATAATGTTATGCATGTGTCTTTTATTGTACATAATAGAGAATCTAATGTGTACAATTCGGTTTACACACAGAAGATCATAACTATAGCACAATATTTTAATAAGTCTATCTTGACTATAAGGAATTATATAGTTTCAACTCACTATGCTCGTACATTTGGTGTGTATTAAACAAGACCGTTTTAGGATAACTATTTTTATACTGATTGTATAAAATAATAAAATAATTAATACCTCATAAAAAATTTCAAGTGCTTATACTATTAATTCTGAAATAATTACTAGGCACGTATATTTAGTATGTTATTTTGATTCATAAAATAGTGAAATCTTTCATAGGTCAATAAGCTCGATGAATTGAATAACAGTATTACATGTATGGTGAATATTAATTATTAATGGAAATTCACGTCCCAGTACAAGGATTGATGATACGCACAGAAGATTATATTATCGGTCATGTAGAATAACAGCTTTTTGTTCACAGTCTTAGATGAAATTAGACACACCATTGGTAGGACTGTAACGTAATATTTTAGTAGCTCTATCTTGACTACATGAAATGATATTGTTCTAACTCGATGTGCTAATACACTTAGTGTGTATTAAACAAAATTATCTTCGCGTAATTATTTTTGTACCAACTGTATAAAATAATTAATGCCTCATGGTTATTATAAATGTTTATACTCTTAATTTTAAAATAATTGATATGCATATATACTTAGTATTTGTTATTTTAATTCATAAAAGTGTAAGATATTTCATACGTCAATAAGCTCAATGAATTGGATAGCGGCATTATATGTATAGTGAATATTAATTATTAATGAAATCCACGTATATGAATTGATGATACCTCCTTCAAGAAACTTATAAGTTTTGATTATGTCGAACCCTGTAGGCGAATTTTATATTTAATATATCAAATAAGTTAAGTAAAAAATCTTGAAACGTCAATTAAATAAAATTATCAGTAATTTAATTTCATCGACAATAATTTTATTTAATTGATGGGTACCTATAATTTTAACGTGGGGAGATAAATACACATTTAATAATATAGAACTCGAAATTAACTTTTGAGATAAGAGGAAAGTATAATTATGATTCTTTAGTGGTATAAATTATAATTTATGGAATTAGAAATTTAATTCGGTTTTGAATTAGGATCTCCTAATTACAGAAGGAGTCTGAATTTTATTTACTCCTTCGGTCCTTACAGTAATCTATACATATGCGCCTTAACCTCTCCGGCAGCTAGGGTTTTTAATATTTCATTATATATAAATAAAAAAAAAGAGGCAGCCGAGAGAGTGATTAAGGGTCACAAAAATCAAAGCTCACCCTCTGTTCGTGATCAAGCATGCAGAAATACGACAAAAGACTTGAGGTGCAGTTGAGGTCCTATTAGTGTGCATCCATCCAGCAACTTCAGTTCGTGTCCTGAGACGACATCAAACCAAAGAGATCTCGAAGAGATAACCTTTGTTCTACTATATAAGATTTAATAGGGCTCTTGTTTTTTTTTTTAATAATCCACATGCACTATCATTGTTTTTGGGGATTCCGTTTCCCAACTTTGTCTACTTATTGGCTGATATCCCACATGGCTCGCTAGGGAAAGAATTTGAGTAATGTGACTAGACATTACATCTTTGAATGGGAAATATTGTGATAACACATGACACATCAATGTGAAATAAGAAAAAAGTACAATATACAATGAAGCGTGTAAGCTATTACTAGTAACGTGGTT
>JAOTRH010000006.1:10840650-10856860 GCA_034768845.1 Heliamphora exappendiculata | reverse complement strand
CCAAACCCCCCCCCCCCCCCCCCGGGTTAACAGATATTTCTGGTGACTCTTGTCAACATGAGATAAGGGAACCAGGGATACAGATATTGGTTGGTATTTAATTCTTCAGCAGCTAAATGATTACTTTTTAAAGAAAATTCCTATATAATGCAATGGAGCATAATGAGGAGATTTTTATAGTTGTTTTTGGTAATATTTAAGAGGCTATCAATGTGGTTCTTTTTTATATTTTTGTAGCATTTCTTTTTTTCACACTTCAGAGAGTCAGTTTTTCCTGTAATATGAATTTTGAATTTGTCACTTTTCCTGCAAGATGAATTTAGGGATCTACACCTAGCAAGTTGTTGTATCCCTTAATTTCAGGGATAAGACCGACTGATGATAGACTGCTTATGTGGACACCTTGTATCCATTTTTGTGAAGTTCCTATTTTTGGGTTGATGGGATAATTCACTGTTATGTCTCCATACATCTATATTGAGTTTAATCCCTGAACCCTGATGGTATTTATTATGCCTCGAAATACACATGCAAATTACATCAGATGTCAACATGAAAGTATTTGAAGTTCTCTCATATTACAAGCATTTTTACTTTTTACTTGCTTTCTTTTTGTTTCCCTTCTCCTCTTAACGGATTTTGTTGAGTTTATTGTCGCTATCCTTGTGATTTTTTCCCCCTAATAAAAGATGAAGTTTCACGAAACAGGCAAAGAAAGGGAGAATAGGAAGCAAGCAAGATAGAGGTTAGTTCCTGGCTTTCCGCAGTCTGAGAAGATTCAAATGTTCTACCTACGAAACTAAGGGGTATACAAACTGTTTCTTCTTAGCTGCTTGATTGTAAATTGCAAACCAAATCAGGTTTCAGTGACAAAGCATCTGAAATTCAAAAGATGAAAGAAGCAATTCTCACAGCATAGAAAAAATCCGGTGTATGTCCTGACATTGTTGGTCATTTGGCTGTCTCATTCATGCGGTGTTCCATGTTGAGAATCTTGATGCATATTTGATAAGTAAGAACGACCTCCAGTCTCGTTCTCCTCCTCCATCGGATGGATCGAAGCAAACGGAACTTAGAATTTGTCGTAAGATTTCTCGGCCTATTTAAATATCAAATTTTTGTGTAAACATGTATGTATCTATTATATCCACAAAAAACCTTCTAACACCAAAGAATTGCTGCTTAATATTCAATTTCCATTTTCTAATCTAACTTTGCAAGTGAAGGTGAGTTCTACAGTTACACTATAATGTTTCAATACCACCCAGATTCAATATATGTTCGGATCATGATAGCTGCTGAAAATTTGAAACCTTGTCATCTTCTATCTTCTGGGACATGCACTGTACGGAGTTGGAAACCGCTTTGGTTCTGCAGTATCAATTTATCCTTTCAGTCTTTCAACTTTCTGGATCGAATACTTTAGCTCTTGTTGAATGTTCAACCTTGAAGGAGACAAGACAATGTCTTTCCAAATTGACCCAACTTCATAAGCTGGGTTTGGGTGCTTGTAAAGTTCGTATATGGAGTTTGCTTCATCATTCAACCTGCCTAACCTCTTCAAACAATCTATCTCATCTGGATCAACCAGCAATGTTTTGTCTCTGTCTTTCCATCCTATCAACTTCACAAATACAATTCTGTTAGTCAGTGGCAGTGCAACGTATTTAGTGAAGGCTATTACTGTAAAGTATAAGAAACTGCTTCGTAAAACCGGTGATACATTTACATGGAGATTGGCTCAGTTTATGCACAATATAGTTTTGGTGGATTTTGGATACGTGCAGCATTGCTGTATTGTGTGGTCAATTTGGACCTTGAGCCTCTGAGCTGTCTGGTTGCTAGCTCATGGATAATAGCTTGTAAGGTAAATATAAAAAAAATGAATAAAAATGGGACATAAGAAAGTTAAAATTTGTTTTTTTGGATATCATTTAAAATCTGTTAAATAGTTTGATATAAATTGTTGAGGCTATTTTTTAACAACTTAAGCTTGTAGCACAATTGGTGACTTAAGGTGGTATTAAAGCTCAAGTTTCAAGAGGTTCTAGGTTTAAGTCTTGTGATATGTGTTTGTTTTTTTGTTATTTTTGTTGTTGTGCACTATGCTATGGGTGTGTTGGTGCAGCTCTCGGTTCTATGTGTATTGAAGAGCTCATTCAATTTGTTCACTTCTTCACGTGCAAGACGGGAACACAAGTGAGAGAAAATGTTGAATAGCTTGATACATATTGGTGGACCTATTTCCTAATAGTTTAATCTTTTACGACAGTTGGTGACTTAACAAAATTCGTGTTTTACATATTAACTTGCCTTTAATAAACCATGTTGAACCAATCAAGTCTGACTCAAGCTTGATATGCTAAAGAAACTTTAATAAAATAGTATGTTATATGCCTTTGCTAAATAGTTTGGATGTAAGTCTTTAGGGGAAACGGGAAACATGATTCTATATTCCTGATTCCAATTCCACCACACAGGTAATGAATAATAGGAAAGCGATTATAAACCTGCCAAAACCCAAATCACATTCCTAAACTAAGTAGGAATATTATTCCCACTCTCTTCTGTGATAATTTCAAATTCCAGCTCAATCCATAGAAGAAAGGAAACGGTTGTTGCCTAAGAAATTTCTTAAAATATATTCCCTGGATAGGATGTAATGAGATTTTCATTCCCACTCTAGATTATGGCAATCATCCTTGGTTAGATGCTAGCCCAAGCCGAAATCACATTCCTAATCTATGTTGGAATCTTATCGTCACACTCACTCTCCTATTATAATTACAGATTCCAACTCAATCCAGGAAAGAAAGGAAAGGGTTAACATCTGAATGGGATTAGCGTAGGTATTAGATTACCAGGTGTTGAATTTGTATTTATGAGATCTCCATTCCCACTCTAGACTATGTTCATCCAAACATATAGCCCAAAGGCACATTGTAAATAAATTTTTCTTTGGAGTTTTTAATCTTTTGATTAGGAGTTCACGAAAGCTGAAGAAAAAACAAGGAAAAGGAGGGATGAGAGGTGAACCTTAGGCGGGCCTTCCAAAGCATTGGTGCAGTATAGCCTAGCATTGTCTACTAGGTTGCAGTATGTTGTAAATGCGTTTGCAAATCTCTTGTGTGATTTTAACTGTGATTTCACCCTCACAGCTCTTCTGCACATGATAGCTCTCCTGTAAACACTCGAAAAGTAAAAACCAACAGGAAAGAGAAGAAAATAGAAGAAAAATGATAGCCTTCCAAGCTCAGTACTCTTTCAACAGTTTGATTGTCAATCTATTTCTTACATACCTTATGCCTCTAATAACAGCTAAATAAGCATCACAAACAACTCCAACCAGCTCTATCCTGTATGGTCTTCTCTTCTTAGTTCCATCTTGTTCTCTTTCTTCTTCAATCTGTTCCCAGTAGTTTTCAGTTACAACTCCATCTCCACCAACCTTGTAACCAGCTCCCATGCGGTAACGGCGGCGGTGAACATTCCTAGCCATGGTTATTGTCTGCACAACAAAAGGGACCCAAGAGAGTGTGCCATCCATGATCACATCCCTCCCTTCATTGAGTGCTGTTACCAAAAGGGATGATGCTGCATCTGTAGATGATTGGTGCACCTGTTTGGAGTCATTGATTGAGTTTTACTATCTAAGTTATTACAGGAACATAATGTGGTGACATTTTTATTGGGAGTGGTGCTACAAATATGTTTCCTTTCATGGAAGAATGGTGTAACAGAGACTGAAGAAAGATTTTCTAGGTGAAGATGACAAATGGCTAGTTGGTTAAATATAGAATACAGTTGGAATCACGGAACCAAAAATTCTTGACGCATTCAAATACCACAATCAGTATCAAACTCGGGGATATTAGCATCTCTATGGACGATACTTATCAAAGAGATGATGGAGGAGACGAATTTCCATGGTTCCACCTCATACTAAGTATTGAGAAATCAAGGCAGCTTTCAAGCCCGGGGTTTCAATTGCACTTGGTTGTGGTGGCATTTTTGGGTAAGTTTTCACCCAAGTATTTGTCATATAACTGTTGTATTTACAAATGCAGTGTTAATTTCTCATTTTTCTTTTTTTTTTCTTTCCTTTATTCTGGGCTGCAAACATTTTACTTATAAAGTCTAGGCAGTGTAATTATTTATCAGCAAATTTCTTACAAACCACAGTTACATTGATAGAATAAAAATATATTTATAAGTCCAGGCAGTGTAATTATTTATCAACAAATTTCTTACAAACCACAGTTACATTGATAGAATAAAAAAATATTTGGAATGAGATCATTCTTTTTTTTATGATGAGGAGCCCCGTTGCTGGAAACTCCCAGGTCTATATACACCCCACCAGTCACCATACACACAGACCTGGCAAAGCAAGACCCATGAAAACCATGGTAATCTTGTGGAGATGGCCCCAAGAAATTAAGAATAGTTGAACACAAAATCTCCACTTCCTTGTGTGTGCTCTCTCTCAAACTCTTGAATGGCATGAAATTTCTATCAAACGAATAAAGCTATTCATTTATTTGAAGCTGGAAATGGGCCAAGTTTATGATGAAGAACAGTCCTATTTGGATTAAGTGATTTTCAAGAAGGGCTTTAAATAGAAGTTGGTTGAGACTGCATTACTTCTGAGGCATGCTTTACTATTTAAATGCTAGCATATATGATTAATGAGGGGGCACAAATTTTCCAAGCTCAAGCAACACCGACATCCCTATACAGTATACATCTGTTACTTGATCTGTTATAATTATCATGTTCTATGGTTACCTCATTTAGGTTTTGTTGTGGTACTATATAGCAGCCTATTAATTGTAACTTGATCCTATTATTTTGTATGTTTAAGCTATTGGTAGAACTCAATAACAAGAATGTTTACCTTGCTTGCAACTTTTAAAATGTGGTTTTTATTGTTATGTAGATGGATAACAAAATTTGAAGCAGCGGTCACAGGCGCAGCTGCATCTGCCATTGCTGCCTATTTTGTAATCCCGGTTGATATTAGAACTAGGAGCTTTATGGCGAGGGAACCTCATGCCATTCAAGAGTTTGAAAGAGAGGTTTACATTTGTAGCATTCTTTATGGAGGTGATCTTAATTGTGTGAATCAAATAAGAATGAGGCCTGCTATTTTTTTGAGCTATTTAAAGTTCTTGCTGAGAAGAACTGGAAGAGACCATTTGCATGTCCATTATGAAACTAGTATTGATCTCTTTACACAAATTGGGCATTGCGAGGTTTCAAGTTGTTGGCTTCTGGCTCTATAGATCGATTGAGACTATGCACTGATACATTAGAGTTCTTCTTAGAGCAATGTTGTTGCTATACAAATATGTGGTTAGATTACCTGTCAAAGGTACACCCTTAAAAATTCAGAATAACACAAGGTTTTACCTGTACTTTAATATAGATTTTAAGAGTTTCTACATTTTTTGTTGGTTTTAAGGAGTAATGAAACAAATAACTTCTTGTGATCACTAGGATTGTGTCATAGTGATAGATGGAACTCATTCGAGCATCTATTCCTATTGAAATTAGTTTCATCATAAAATAGAGATTTAGATTTGGTAGGAGGAAGAAAAAGAAAAAGAAGAAGAAGGATAATGGGGATATATAGAAAATAGACAAAAAAAATAAAAGAGAATTAGAAAATGTCAATGAGGTTGAAAGAAAATAGACAAAATAATAGAAGAGAATTAGAAAATGTCATTGAGGGCTAATCAACTCTTACACTTCGCAAGTATTTATATTAGTTTGGTCTGGTGGTTTAAAGTCTGTAGTCTAATTTAGTTACTAAAATGGGCTGTTCTATTTATTTGGTGGTTTAAATCTATTATTTAGTTTGGTTGTTTAAAGTCTTTTCTTTAGCAGCATACCATCATGAATTGCCATCAACAAAAAGTGAAGGTTGTGTATCAAAACATGGTTTGATCAAATTTAGATTGATGATTGGTGGATAAAGTAACTTATTTAAACAAATCAGGCAGATTTGATGCATCCTAATTTCCTAACATCCCTTTCTTCCCTGTTTGATGTTTAGTTTTGATTGTTTCATTACTATGACATGAGAGAATAAAGGGAAACAAAGATGAGTAGAAAAGTCATCATTTGACTAGTTTAACAGTTTCATGAATAACAACAGTGAGAGGATTCTATCAAATGTTATGAGTTCAGGTATCACCCAATTCTCATTTTTGTGTGTGTTAATAGTAAACAAAAGTGATGTTAAAAAAATGATGTAAAGCAATTCAAATGTATAAAAGAAAATAAAGTTAATGAATTTTGAGATATATAATATCATAATTTTGATATAAAGACATGGTTATACTCTCTACGCTTGTGTTTAGGCTAGTTTTTTTGGTACGATTTTTTTTAGTGAATTTTTTTTTCAGTACTAATTCAAATTAATGTGTTTTTCGATTTTATTTCATCACTAGAAATAATAAATAAAAATTTTAGGTGAGGAAGTAAAAATGTTCAATAAGATGAAAAAATTAACTTTACAGGTATTTTGTACCAATTTTTCTTTAATGGTTTTTTTAAAATTTTTTTATCCCAAACGACCATAATTTTTAAATTTCTCTCTTCACGAGTGATTGGAAAAGTAAAAAAATTGAACTAAAAAGTTAAAAAATTCAAAACAGACTGAAAAAAAGCTCTAAAAAAATTCCTCGAGCCTTTTTTAGGCAAAAGATATGCTAATTGAAAAGATCAAGCTTTTTAAACATCTCAAAAAAGTAATGTGTGTGTATATATATATATATATATATGTGTGTGTGTGTGTGTGTGTGTGTGTGTAAGCATGCATGTATATATATTGAGAGCATACCAATTCAGCCGTTTGAAGCATGTCATGATGGTGGTCCTTAGAGCTAAGGGCTTTGTAAATGAGGTCTGATTCTTTGAAGGCATCTGCTTCTATTATCACTGCATTTCCAGCGGCTCCTGACCAAAATGATCTGTCCACAATTTTCAGAGGTATTTAAAAATCAATTACATCTTTAATTATTATTATTTTTTTCATAAAATAAATACATATATTTACTTCATGCCCTGCTAGTACTACAATGGGTATTTTTAATCAAAATCTTAAATTCTCATTTCTTTCTCATAAAAGTATATTTTTTTAATATAATTGTCTAGTTAAGTCTTGAGTTTCCTCTATGATGATTGTCTTGTTTGAGTTCTTATGCTTTGTTCAACCATTAACTTCAAGATTTTAGAATTAATTTATTGGTTGTTAATTTTACGATTTTAAAATTAGTTTGTACGACTGTATTTCAAAGTTTTAAGATAATTAATATGCATATAAACTGATCCAAACGTTCAATTATTAAAAAGAAATCTCTCCCTCACATACGTGCTCAATTATATATATATATATATATGAATACTAATCTTACTCTTTGAGAATGTCCTTGAGCACAGTACTTTTCCCAGCCCCCATCCCGCCGCCCATGAGGAGGAGCACTGGACTCCTATCTTTGTGGTTCACCGGAGCCATCACGTCGGTACATTGCGAATCATCAACCGCCGTCGCAATTCCGATGGCTTTCATCTCCTCCACCAGCGTAGTGAACACTCTTGCCATCTTCAAGTTTTTCGTCACCCTCTCGAATCGCTGTTCTCTGTTTCTCACCAAACGAACAAACAAAATAAATTAATAAAATGGATTGCTTGATTGCAAAATAGAAACAAAAAAAGAAAAAGAAAGAAAGAAAAGAAAATAAGGCTTCGTTAGTTTTAATACAAAATATTTATTGATACAATATTTTATTTATTTTTTATTGTTTAGTTTGATAAAAATACCTTAAAAAAATTAATAGAATATTTTACATCAAATGACTAAAATTAATTTACATAAAAAAAAATATCATTTTTGTGCCGGGAAGAGAAATAGTAATAACGGTGGAGGTAGAAGTGAAGGTGGTGATGATTGAAGCAACGGTGGTGATGATTGAAGCAACGACAACGATGATGGTGGGAGTGAGGAGGTGGTGGGCAACGTTGGGGATGACGGCAGTGTGAGTGTGAGTGTGAGTGTGGGTGTGGGTGTGAGTGTGTGGGTGTGGTGGAAGTAGTGGCGGATGGTGATTGTGATGACATAGATGGTGCTATGGTGGAAGAAGATGGTTGAGGTGGTGAAAATAGTGGTGGAGGCGATAGAACTATATTAAAAAAATGTATAAAATTATTTTATATAAAAATATTTATTAAAATATTTTACATTAAAACAAACAAAACTTAAAAAGAAAAAGAAAAACCCACCTAGTTGCCGCCATGACAATGTGCTTGAGCTTTTTTTTCGGCTCTGAATCAGCACCCAGTACCTAATAGTTAGATGGTTTTTTTATTTTTTTAAAGAGAAAAATCAAAATTAAGATCCATTGCTTGCTAAAAACTGCAATTGAGCATTCTCAAATCTTTGCTACCTAACCTGACTAATCATATGATGAGCTTGTCCCCAATGGAACGCAAAGTAGCTAAGGGTGCACCTCTCAAACTCCTCCATCAGCTTTATGTACAGCGAATCGCCGTCCGTTTCGTCGGCAAAGAATGAATATATGTTGTCCTCGCACCCTTCCGATTTTCTTATATAATCAGACGCTAGCTTGGAAAGATGTGGACATTCTCTTCTGTCTGCAAATCCCATTTGTCTTGCTGTACCATTTCAGAGATAAGAGAGAGATGAAAATGAAAACTGGACGAAAAGGAGATCCAGATGAGTATGTGGGAAAAACAAATGACAATTCTCTTTTATGTAATTCTTGTGTAATGTATTGATTCAAAAGTTACAGATTGAACCATACATGTTTCTGCCATTTATGATCGTAAAATCATACATTGCACGATAATTGCATAATACAAAATTAGGGGAAAAAAAAAGGGTAACATAATTTACCTACATAATGGGAGAACCGCTCGAGCTTCTCGACGTGGTCGGAATCTAAAACCTTTATCCGAGGAACGATCTTTCGATCTCTAAGCTTTTTGAGGCGATAATGCATTGCAGCGGCAATGATCAAGCCAATGGAAGAGGCTACAAGGATCTGCGTGCAGGTTGGTCTGCCATTACCATTGTAATCTAAATCGAGAGAGAGAAAGAGACAATATGTTAACGAACAAAAAAAGAAAATTAACAACCTCGTAGAATGAGAATTCTCCGCTAAATAATTCTTGTACAATACATTGACACAACAGTTATGTATTGCACAATATATATTTGTGTAAACTGTTAAATCATACATTACACAAAAATTGTACGATGAAAAATCATTTACAAAAGAAAAATAACGGAGATGAGGAGACTACATACCTCTCTGCATGTCTTGGATAACCAAGAAAGAGAAAATTAAGAATTTTGCTTAGCAATTTGAGATTTGCATGAAAATATCAGGATAAGAATCAGAAATTTTTTTATTTTTTTTGTTATTGTTGGAATAATGGTGTTGAATGTACATACAGGTTATTCGTCATGTTTGTTTTCGTGTATGTACAAAGAATAGGGTGATGGGTGGGTGGCTCACGGTTTTCTAAAAATAGCAAATTAGAGGGTGACAGGTGGGATGCTGCTTTAAACACTAACTAAAATAAGGCAGCCGCAGATTTGCATAATGGCTCTTCATTCTCTCCAGAGTTGGTTTTTACGGAAAATGTGTTTAAAAATGTAGTTTTTTAAAAGCGTTTTTAAGTGTTTAATATAAAGAATGTGATAATTTTAATAAAAAAATTAATAAATTTTGCATTATTTTTAAAAAAATATTTTTAAAATTTAATAAAAAATATTCGTGTCATATTACTTACTATGACCCCCACCTCTACAACCGTACCATACCTACCATGCACCACCACCCTCGTATAGGGGCATAACTAGAACTCTAAAGTATTAGAGGGACCAATTTGCCTGGGCGATCCATTAAAAAGAAATTGTGTATGATACTAGGTATAACTAGGACTTAAAAATAGTATTATTATTTTTTAAAAATTATTTAATGGCTTGTAATGACTACTAAAGTTATAAAGAATAAAAATATTTAAAAAAAATAATGACAGATCAATAGATTGTTCAAATACTCAAATTAAATAATAACAAATTAATTAAAAAATATACAATTATTATATCCTAATTGATAGTTATACTTAAGTTAAATAATAACTGATCAAAAAGATAAAAAATTCAATAAATTTCAGCTTATCGTTAGATTATTTAGAAAAAATAGAAACCGTTAAATCAAAAATAAATGTCACATCAACCTAGGTGAATTATAATATAAATAAGGTGTTTGGTATATGTGAAATTAGTAATTTTTATATTATAATTTGTAATAAAAATTGTGAGTGTTTGGTAAATGTGTTAATTTATAACTAAAATAAAATAAAAAATAATTATAATTTATAACGAAAATTATGAGTGTTTAGAGAATATTATACTTTATTATTAAAATTAATAGTGAAAAATTAAAAAATAATAGCAAAAATTTTGTCAAATACCGTAAATATAAATATAAAAAAAAATATATAGCGGTAACCGTGCTATATATGCACGGGATAAATTATAGTCATATAAGTTGTAGTAATGATACAATAATATATATAATAATTACTTAAACACAATAAAAGAAGGAAAAATAATACATTTTTAAAGTGCAAAATGCATACATACATACATATATATATATATATATATATAAGATTAAACCCAAAAAATAAATATGAATATATTACTCAAATTGCAAATAACGTGAATTCAAGAATAAGGCACCATATGATATGTTTTCTTTACATTATAAAGATCTCAATCATCCAAAAAGTAAAAATATTTACACTTAATTTCATTTTCTCTTTATATAGATGTAATAATAAAAGAAAGTAAAAATATATTATTAATGTATAAATTATTACTTAATATTTGCCAGGAGAATCGTGTTGTTCTTTTTGATTTTGTTATTGTTGCGCTCTTCCTAGCATAGTTTTAACTGTTCACCTAATTCATTTAATGCTTATATTCATATCATATTATTCTCAATTTCTTTCAACGTTAATGCCATTTCTCTCATGTCTAAGAGATTATTATTTTTTAATTAAAATTTTACATCATTGGCTTGTCAATAGTGTCTTTTATGATTTAATTTTTACTCCTGTTAATGATTTAATTCATATTTTATTTTATTTTATCTTATTTATGTTTTAATTTAACTGTAACTCAAACAAGTTGATTTTATTAAGTTTTTATAGCAAATTTCTATTGTTGATTTGTGTTTAGTTTTATTCATATTTAAAATTTTATTCTAATAAACTAAATATAATTTGAATTTATATTTGTATTTTGTAAACCATATTTAATTTATATTAACTTATTGAACTAAATTATTTGGATTGTGAGATAGGATTTTTTATGATTTAATTCGTATTTAATTTAATTTAATTTAATTTCTTAATTTAGTTTCATCTTAGTAAAAAAAAGAAGCAAATTACTGTTATTTTTAACATCTGAGTTTTGATAATTAGATTTTTACATTATTGGGGTGTCAATTATGATCTTTAAGATTTAATTTATATTTTTATTTTAATTTTTTATGATTTATTTATATGTTATTTTATTTAATTACTGATATGTGTTTAATTTTATCAGTATTTAATGTTTTATTCTAATAAATTAAATATAATTTGCATTTATATTTGTAGTTTATAAAATAAATTTAATTTGCGTTTACTTATTGAAGTTAACTTGATTTGGGTTTGAAAATATGATTTTTAATAGTTTAATTCATATTTAAGTTTATTTATTTATTTTTTAATTTATTTTAAACTGAATTTAATTTTTTAGTTTTATTTAGTATATTTATTTATTTGTTTATATAAATATATAATAAGTTTAAAAAACCTTATAACCTTATAAATCTAATTTTTTAGTTTGCCCATTTGTAAAAAATTGGAATGGAGTTATGGAGTTCCCATAAAGCTCAAGGATAAAAATATTATTTTATTTAATATCTATAAAATAGATATAAATATTATTTTTGTTAAAATATCATTTCATAGGAATATTTTTGGATTTCAATGGGAAAAAAACTTGTTTTTAAATTAAATATAACTTGCATTTATATTTGTAGTTTACAAACTAAAGTTAATTTGCGTTTACTTATTGAAGTTAACTTGATTTGGGTTTGTGAAATATGATTTTTTATAGTTTAATTCACATTTAAGTTTTTTATTTAACTTTTAAATTTAATTTAAACTGAATTTAATTTGTTAGTTTTTATTTATTAATATAAATATATAATAAGTTTCAAAAATCTTATGGAAACCTTATAAATCTAATTTTTTAGTTTGTCTGTTTGTAAAGAATTTGAATGGAGTTATGGAGCTCCCATAAGGTTCAAGGATAAAAATATTATTTTGTTTAATATCTATAAAAATAGATATAAATCTTATTTTTATTAAAATATCATTTCATAAGAATCTATTTGAATTTTAATGGAAAAAAATTTTGCTTATATATATATTTAAAAAAAGTCCTTATATAAGCTTGGTTGTCTTTTAAGTAAAGCCTCCTAGAAAATAGTTTTTTAAAAAAATCTTATAGAAGATCTCTTTTAAGGAATTTTTTTTAGAAAATTTCTTTTAAAATTTTGAATATTAATATTTGGTAATATTTTTTAATAAATAGCTAATTAAATATTTTATAAATAATTTTAAAATTAAAATCTAGAATTGGAGATTGGTGGAGTTTTCAGAATGCAAAATATTAGAAAATTATTTCTTAAATTTACTTTTACAAAATAATTTTTAAATAAAAAATTTTAAAAAACAAAACCAATCGAGCCCGGCGCCCCACCGCTTGAATGTTAGTTTTTATTTGCAATTCATAGGCGAACCTCGCTAAATTCATCTCGGTGAAAATTGAGAGAGAGAGAGAGAGAGAGAGAGAGAGAGAGAGAAAAGAAAAAAGGTCTCGCTTGCGGAGTATTGTGCAGATGGTTTCCAGAGCTTCTTCTTCTTCTTCTTCTTCTTCTTCTTCTTCTTCTTCTGCAGGTACTGTTTCTGACACTGTTCGAAGAGGTAATTTTTCATCTTTCTACACAAATCCACATAGAGTCCCTACTTCGAATCCCAAATCCACAACAAGGAACTCAATTCCCGAAATCCCACATCAAACCCCACTTGAAAAGTTCCTAAAAGTAAACTGTAAATCAGGCAATATCAATCCCAACGATGCATTTAATTTCTTTGATCAGATGCTTATCATGCAACCCATTCCTCCAATTTCATCATTCAATTTGTTGTTATGTACCGTTGCCAAAATCAAGCATTACAATGATGTAGTTTCTCTCTATAATAGGCTGGGTACTGTGGGTGTCTCATCCGATTACATTACATTAAACATCTTGCTTAATACCTTCTGCAATTTGAACCGGGTTAGTATTGGTTTTGCTGTTTTGGGCGGAATTCTGAAGAAGGGTTATAGTCCAAATACGGTTACTTACACATCATTGGTTAAGGGGTTGTGTTTGGTAGATAAGGTTGGGGAGGCTGCCAAGTTGTTCAAGAAAATGGTTGAATTGGGTTGCCGGCCGAATATAATTACGTATGGAACTTTGGTGAATGGATTATGTAGAACAGGAAACATGGGGCTTGCACTTCAGTTGCATCAACAAATGATGAGTGGGAATGGTGGTTTACAATTCAATTTTAAACCTAATTTAGTTTTGTATAGTATGATTATTGATGGTCTATGTAAAGATGGGCTGGTAGATAAAGCTAAAGAACTCTTCTTGGAGATGAAGGGTAGGGGGATTTTTCCAGATGTGGTCGTTTATAGCTCTCTAATCTCTGGTTCCTGCAATGCGGATGGGTGGGAAGAGGCAAAAGGCTTCTTTAATGAAATGCTGGACAGAGGCATTCGTCCTAATGTAGTGACATTTAATGCATTGGCAAATGCACTGTGTAAGGAGGGGAAGACCCAAGAAGCTATTAAGTTGCTAGATTTGATGGTTCAAAGAGGTGTGAAGCCTGATTTGTTTATGTATAACACATTGATGGGTGGATTCTGTATGCAGGGTAGAGTTAATGATGCAAGGGAATTGCTTGTTTCAATGGAAAAAAATGGCCATGAATGTGATATTATCAGTTACAATGCGATGATCAGTGGGTATTGCAAGAGTGGGAGGATAGAGGAAGCAATGAGACTTTACAGGCATATGATTCGTAAAGGAGTCAAGCCCAACATCGTTACTCATAACACCTTGTTAATTGGTTTATTTCAGGAAGGTAAAGTTGAGGATGCTCGTAAAATTTATGTTGAAATACAATCTCATGATTTGATACCAAATTCGTGGACATATAATATTTTCTTGGATGGTCTTTGCAAGAATGACTTCCTTTCGAAGGCAATGGAATTGTTTTGGACTCTTGAAAATAATGGTTTTGAACAAACCATTCAGATTTTTAACTGCATCCTTGATGGGCTTTGTAAAGCAGGAAAGCTTGATACTGCTAAGGAGCTATTCTATAGATTGCCAAAGAGAGGCTTGGTGCCAACTGTTGTAACATATTCCATCATAATCCATGGGCTTTGTAAAGAAGGGAAGTTGGAAGAGGCAAATGATTTTTTTCTAGAAATGGAAGAAAAGGGTTGTGCTCCAAATGTTATCACATTTAATACACTTCTGAGAGGCTTCTGCCAAAATAATGAAGCACCAAAAGTGGTAGAACTCTTACGGAAAATGGTAGAGAGAGATGTTTCACCAGATTCATCCACAGTCTCCATAGTAATAGAGTTACTGTCAAAGGATGAAAAATATCATGAATTTCTGAATATGCTTCCAACATTTCCTTCCCAGGGGCAGACAAAACAATAACTGGACAACTGTAAAGTCACAAGCATGAATTTTGGTGCTTGAGTTGATTTTTGAAGAAGCTCTAGTGAGGATCAACTTTTAGCCAAAAGCCTGGAAGCATCTTTGTAGGTTGCTTAATTCCAAGTAGAAATATCACTTCAGTCTATAATTAATCTCGTAAGAATCTTACCAATGGTTGGTTAAAAGGAATTGAAACTGAACGTATCAGAACCGGCCTTGTAATCATGATTTCCAAGTCAAGAAGTTTGGGTATTTCTTCTTGCTCTCAGCACCTGCATACAGAAATATATCATAGCTAGAGATGATTTCAATAGCCAATACAGTTGATGAAGAGCAGGTAAGGAGGATGCACTCTAGCAGAGTTAAGACATGATGGCCGTTGTCATTTCTTCCCAAAAGTCCATTAGTTTATGTATTTCTGTAGATTGACAACAGGAGTCAGGAAATGACCAACTGGAGAGCCAGGATTTCTATATTTCTTGTAATTTGGTTACCTAATGAACAACAATGAGGCCCAAAGATATTCATGTCATAGGTATGAGATCCCATATGTTATCTTGATTATATTTCCTCTGGTAACTCTTTGCAGTTTTTTCATTATAATCTCATGCTGAAATTTTTTCTTTCTTAGCCTTTAGGTGGTGTAGCTAGGGCAAATTTATTCTCAAAGAGACTGCTTGGAAGATTTAAATAAATTGAGTGGTGATGGACCATGAAATCTGTTGCACCACACAGATGATGCTGTTTTTCTGAGTTACAGGATGATGTAGTATTAGTTAAGTAATGCGATATTGTTTGTATAAGAAACTTACTGAAAGATGATGGTGAAAAAAGAAGAGCATTCTTTAGCAGAAACCCCTAACAGAAGAATAAATTATAGTAACCAATTGGGGAATCAATCTAGTAAACCAAGAACAAAAATATTTCAGATTCAATGGTATGTTTGCCCCTAGACTATAATCATGAAAAAAATTGCTTGGTGACACAAAGGTTGATAGGCGGAATCGGTATGCCGGGAGCTCAATCTGAGTCTATTTTGTCTCACTGAGGTCGTTGCCGGATGCAGCGGGAATGCCAAAATGGCCGCGCAGGCGCAGCATATCAACGGGGCTGAGATCACCGGCAAAAGTGACCACGCTGACCATCCGGGGAGTGACAATCATCATGGCTCCGCCTCGTACATCCATCCCGTCCAGAGAAAGCCAAACATCCGTCGTCTTATGACCGGGATCAACATGCCGGTTCCCCGTAACCAGATGCTTCCACCCGAGCGCATGATAGGCCGCGCGTACGTCTTCCAACTCAGCAGAATTGATCTGTCCCAAATCATG
>JAOTRH010000006.1:10827359-10840550 GCA_034768845.1 Heliamphora exappendiculata | reverse complement strand
TATAGCCTCTTAAAGAAGGAGAGGGGTTACAGAGAATTCAATTGCCACTTATGGCTATTGAATTCCAAGCTGACCTATAGAGCACCTGGCTCTGTCTCTTCCTCTTCCTCTTCTGAGACTCTGTCTCGTCCTCTTCATCTGAGAGAATAATGTACATGCCCTTTTATTATGGAGGGTTTTTCCCTGGAAATCAATAGCTACTTATGGCTGTTGGTTTCCAGGATTCAATTGCAATTGAATGGCCAATTCAATTGTAATTGATCCAGCTATTGAAATCTGGATTTCGATGGCCAATAAAATTCACAGATTCCAACATAATATATGCTTTTACCGACAAAGAGATTCTGTCACAAAATTCTCCCATGTGTTTTTTTTAATAATAAGTGATAGTAAATGAGATTATATACACCGTGTTATTATTTATGTTATATTTGGTTACCATAGAAAACAATATAAGATAAGAATTGAATAACCATTTTTGTTGTCTAATAAAGAAGGAAGATAATATAGAAAATGCATGAGTTTTATATTTTAATTAAACCCGAAATAACAATGCGAGGAGAAAAATTCTAAAATGTAAGTCTTAAATATTTATTTAGTTCAATTATATCCCCCTTAATCCTTCAAAATAATCATTCGCATTTAATTAATTAAATTGGACTATTAATCCCCACATGGAGGATTAGAATTTAGAAATATGAAATTCATGCCCCCTTCTGAATTATTTATCCCTTTTTATATTACCTTAATGCTTATTTATCCAAAAAAAAAAAAACCCATGGTGGATATGATCCACTTGAGAGGATTGTTCAAAATCTAAATGAGTGATAATATGAGGTCAACGCAAGTAGTTTATTTTAACACAAAAGGGCTATATTCTACCCTCAAACAGCTCTCTATAGCTAGCCAATGCATTGTAAGATCTGTTCAATATGGATGATTTTTATGGGGGTTTTTTTAAATGGTCCAATTTCAAAAATAAAACAAACTTGACATCAAGTCATGTTAAGATCGCACTAATAAAATCAAGAATAAGATAATTGATTGGTGTCATTACATATTTGTTTGCGACTTCAAGATACGCTTGTTTGAATGCATATTTTTAAAAGGATTTGTGAACATAAAAATGTTATTTTCTACCAAAAATCTGGGCAAACTAAAAAACCATGCAGTCTTCTAGTTCTCTCTTCTTTTGGCTTTACTTTTCAGTCACTTTTCTGTTTTTGCTTTTGGGTAATTTGACCTAAATAAAAAAGAAGTCCTCCTTGCTCGTGTCTGATTTGATTTTTAGGGTACGTAATATTGATATTTTGTGTTTGTTCTCAACTCTCAAGCAAAGGATATGTCTTTTGCTTCCCACTAGGATAAAAGGGAGGATGGGGAGGTGGAGGACCTTACTCAATGAGAGCACTTGCAGCTCAGTGTGATGCCAAGCTTGAGTCCTAAGCTTGTCACAGATTGGCTTTTTGAAGCTTTACAGCAGACAAATGTAAATGAGAAAGGGAAATGGAGCCCGCACACGTAGCTTAACGATCAAGAAGTTGGGCTCTAAAATGAACCGTAAACTCGAATATCTTGAGTTCGGCTGTCGTTAGAGTCTCTTAATTGACACTTGTAATTTGCAAGTGATTATATTGGGAGTTTACTGTTCCAAGAGTGAGAGTAGGTCGAAAGAGCCCTACTTTTGAGGAGGTTCATAGTCATTTAAAAAAGGAAATGGATCAAAATGGAGATTCAAGTCACCATTCTTAATGGCTGGCGAATAATTTGATCAATGAACCAAATTTTATATGTCAAGAAACTGCTGTTTTCCTTGTCAGATTCCAACTTCACTGTCTTCAAATTTGAGGTTGGGGGAAACAAATGGAAGAGGGGGGGATAGGATCTCCTAAGTATTCCTCATCCCTATTCATATTAAGAATAAAGATATGCTCTGAAGCATTGAAAATTGCATCCAGAGTCTAGGCATGAATAATAAAATCCTAGAATTAAGAGAGAAGAAAAAAAATTGATGCTATCTCTCTGTTTTAACAGGGATTCCTTAATTACACAGCCACTGCAATTCTTCTTCTCTTCACTTTTTTTGATAATTATCCAAGATGGTGGTGTTGGTGATCTTTGGTCATTTTAAGCTTTTGCTAAGTAAAAACAATTAATTACTAAGGGTACATTAGATTTTGAATCCTCTTGGGGACAACAAATTATATGGATACCACCATATTAGAGATGAAAGAAAAGGCACAATCAAGTCAATTCAAATTTTAATTGTTTTAAGTTCAATGATTCATTTCAATCAAATGGATCATTCAAACACCACATAATTTTCAATGGATCACTATGCATTATGATGCATTCTTTTCGAAGACATTAAAATTTAAGTATAACGGGATATCACCACTATACCACTATAGTTTATTTGCCCCCTTGGTGTCATAAAGTGAAGGAACTCAATGGATGCAGTTGCCTCAATTAGGATGCAATTTTTCGTTTAAGAAGTTCCATCCTTTATGTTCAATTCCTAGTCATTGGTGCCCATTCTGTCTACCTTGGCAAAATCTTCCTACAAAATCATGTTGCAAATGCATGCACACTTCTATTTCTTTATTCTTGGAGGAACCCCTTCAACGCAAAACCCTTGGGACCCACCTTTGAGAAATAAACCTCCGTATACCTGTAATCACTTACAAACTATAAATATCGGTTTAGTCAGAGCTAGCACTTCCAACAGGCATCGAACGCAAAACTTTTAAATTTATGGTTGGTTTCACTGGCTTTGATCCATTACTGGCCTACCCCAACAGGTTAAATTTGCACTTCCCTTTGCCAATTCATATGCAAGACAGTTTCAATATAGGTTAAGATATGCTTTCATGCTCCAAACATGATCTAAAGGAACAATTGAACCCATAACTAGTATTGTTATTCAAGTTAAAACAAACATTTCCAACCAAAGAAAAAGGTACCATGCAGTACAACTATGAATCCTTTCACTGTGAACATCCCCATACAAATTCAGTATAGGCAGAGTGAAAATAGTGGATGGATGCTGTCAAATAATAGAGCCAAACACTTCATGACTCACGATTCTAAATAATGCAAAGAAAAGCATACATAAGATGGACTCTTCTTGGAAAAATTGGAGTCAATATAAACTTTTTGGGAGCCCACATTGTTAGCAAATGCTAACCGAATAAAGTTCACATGATATTGCTCCCAACAAAAATAGATAAACCAATCACCGATCAATGAGAAATCAAAAACAAATGGAATCGCCGAATCAAGCCCTACGTGCAATATGATTACTTTATCCCACAAAAGTCCTCAACAATAAAATTACTTTTCAAGTACTATTCTGCTCCCACATTTCAAGCATGGTCTACTTAAAAGTTGTTTCTTTCTTCCTTTTTAATCCCTGTAGAAAAAAAAAACACAAACTATCATATTGAAATCATATTAACAAGTATCAATTATCCGATAATTGCAACAAACCTAATTGTATTGCAAAGCAGACAAATTGTTTTGAAGGGTTTGCATACTGTATAAGATGAATGAAATGGACAAGAAATTTATTTGTGCATGAAGCAGCTGACTATTTATTTAAAACCTTCCGCGGAGCTATGAAAAAAGACCAAAGAGATTTAGTAGCCAGGGGGGATTGCTTGGGGCAATAGAGCTATAGATCTCCCTCCTAATCACTTCGTTCTGCTGCGCTCCTCTCGTGTGCCTTGGGTGAGGCCCACGAAGAGAGGAGGAGTGGTATGTAAGTGCTATCTTATATAGTCCTCCTCTAAAGTTTTATTCTGCACTAAAGTACAGTTGCATCTTTAATCGATTCCCATGTTCGTCATGCTATGATTAAAGGTTGGCAACCGCTATTTCTTTTTAAGGGTAGTCCGATGCTTTCACCAAGACTTGTGAAAGGTATTCTGAGACTGAAAGTCATGGATGAAGAGATGAACACCATTGAGAAGAATAAGACATAGACTCTAGTCAAGCCACCATGTGAGCTTTGCTAAAACGAAGAAATATATTTGTGTCTATGATCATCTTGTAGAAATTACACATGAAATATGACACAAACTACTGCAACAATCCTTGCATGAAAAAGAAAGAAAAAAATTGTCACTTCAAAGATAACAGGACAAGCTTGAAGGAGAAAAGTTAAAACTATGTCCTGCGGGTTTGAAAGTGGAATACTCACCATGGGCTTAATTGCTCTGTGACATGGTATTCTTTGTGCGGCCATTTTGAAACTAGTGGATCCATGGATTTTGCAATTCATTGCTAATACCAAGACAAATATATAGAAACTCAAAAAAGGATCTAGCTATGCCACTAGCCCACACTCCAAGAATGAACTGCACTGATCCATTTAAACTATGGAAAGAGGGGTGCTAACCTGACACCCCACCTAGCAAGCCAAGGCGAGTCGGTTATAGTGTCACACCCTACCACGGAGATAACTATATGACTTTCCTAGGCAGGATGAGACCTGCACATAAGAATATACATGTCCATATCGTTGGAAAAAAGTGAGTTTCGAAAAAATTAAAACATGATTTTTAGCTAACTTTAAAGCTAATTATCTTTGTGTTTGATTAATATTTTTTTATGATTCAAAGTTCTAATTTGTTTATCTCCATGAGTAGAGTAATCATGGATTTTGTGGCATTCAAAATTATTAATGAGTGAATGAAAAATTGACTCTAAAAGTGTGTCATGAAAGTTGACAAAATGATGATAACTAAGTCATATCCCACATTGATTGGGAGAGAAAAGGGTGAGCGTTAAATTCACTATAAATGAGTTTTCAATCCCACATTGGTTGGGAGAAACATGGGTGAGTGGCTTATATAAACCAAGTTGAGCCTAAGGGGTGTACCCCTTGGGGGTACCCAGTTTGTAGACGGGGAAGGATCTACCCAACGGTGGGTTCGACCCAAACCCCACGAGTCGCTGCCGAATCTAAACAGTTGAAGGGTTTGAATTTGTTAGAGTTAAACCGAACCAGTTTGTTCTTGTTGGGCAGTCCAATTGTCAGGTCGAATCGGTGTCTGTACCTGTTCGAATTAAGGCGAACAGTCACCATTAACTATAAATAGGCTGTTCAAGACCCATTTTCAGCATCCATTTTCGAAGTCCCTATTGCCGATACTCTGCATCTTCGTTTCAGTTATAAGTTTTTCGAGAAAGTTCAAATACTGCGTTCGTTGGTGTGTAGATCGCCATGCTTCCTCTACACACGGAAATTATTTTATACTGGAGGCATACGCTCATTTAATCGCAAGCACCGAGACAAAGGCGTAATCTGTCTTAAGGACGCAACGTTCAACGTTTGACTCAGTCTCAATCTGCTTTTCGTCTGTTCTGTAAGCTTATATACATACATATATATCTATTCGGCTCTATTTTATTTTACAGTTTTTGTTCTGTTTTCATAAAATATATATTGTTTTTCTTTTCGGTTCTTTTTTTTTTCTTCTGTTTACAAAATCTTTTACCGAAAATAATATTTTTTTCCGTTTTGTACCACATTTCTGTTAACGTTTCCATTTTGAAAAATTATTATTATTATTATTATTATTTTCAAAATAGTGTACTGTTTTAATTTTTCTTAATATGTTTATGATTTTATTACAATTCTATATCTGCCGTATTATTCTGTAACTAAAAACAGATTATTTTAATTTTGTTTTAATTCTGAAATTAGTTTCAGATTGTTAAAAATTTTATTACTACTTTTCTGTGCTGTCCGAGTTTTATTAAAATCGACATATTGTAATTTTTTCAGTATTGAAACCAACACATATAATCAAAAAATATGATATAATAAATTAATAACAACACCCGTCAAGAATAAAAGATATATTAACTCGTACTACTTAAGATAAAAGTAAAATAAATTTATAAAATTAATGTCATATCACATATACTCATACTACTAAAGGTAATAGTAAAGTAAAATTACAAAATGATGTATTACATATACAAACAACTAACATGTAAAACCCTATATTGTATACAAACTTTATGTGTTTCTGTTAGTAGTGAAACGTGCTATGTTATGCTGTGAGTTTAGTTCACCTTATAGACGGAGGAAATATAGAAAGTGTGTCGTAGGTAATTCATAAGATTCTAAAGTAGCACTAGTATATTATTTCACTTAATCTGTGTCTCCTATGACTTTTCAAAACAACCAACCCAGATCTGCTGTAGAAAGTCTCTATGCATTTTGAGAGCAGAGCATGTAGTAAAATCAAGCAATGGATCGATCTTAGAAGAATTTCACTTTGAATAACATGACTATTTCAATTTTTGTGTTGGCATTTGTGTTGCGTCTCCTCCTCTTTCAATTGACACACTCATGTAGATAACTTTGGTGGATCCCACTTTTGTCTCTATTAGGCGACAACAGCCCCTACCCTCTTCTACCACGCTTTTTCAAAAAAACCTATTTTCAGTATATTTATTTTACACTAGAAGGATCTTATTATCATTTTATTATATCATGTTTAATTTATTAATTATGTGGACACAAATTATTATGTGCAGGTTTCATCCTGCCTAATAAGGTCATAGAGTTACTTAGTTACTTCTAGGGTGGAATGTGACACAATTTCCAATCTTGCTACCTTTCTTGTGAATTATTACGTGGTTATCAGATGTTGAAAATAATGAAGTATAATTTTTTAAACGAACACATCAATATATAAAACACGCTTATTAAAATAAAAATATTAAAATAGACGGCACCATTGTATTAAGCCTATACTCTACAAGCTACGAGGCTATAATGCCTGCGTGCACTGATTCACCAATCACTAGTGTAGTCCGTACTTTGCAGAACGACAACATTATTGTTCTTTGATTAAATATTGCCCCGTATGGCTAATTTACTTGTAAGCAAGTTTGACTAAGTTGACGAAATTAATTTTTTCGTTTTTAGTGAATTTTTTCATTATTTAGTCAAAAATTTATACTTTTGAGACTCTTCTCATTGAGACGAATCGAAAAAGTAAAAATTTTTGATCAAAATATAAAAAAGTTCAAAAAAAATAAAAATAAACAAAAAATAAGTAAAAATGTCAAATCAGTGAGTTTATAAGTAAAATAAGCAAATAAGCAAGATATGCCAAACATGGCCATTATTATCAGATAGGAGGCAGGGACGGGCAGCACTGTCGTGCTGCGCTCTTGGGCTATTTAGTAAATAAATTTTTATAATTGAATTTGTTAATTACGTAAAATTCGTCGAATTTATTTAGTATGTAAAATTTTAGATTCATCCGACACCTGTAACTAAGTGAATAAATAAGATCTCATAATATTATTTTATAAATAAATAAAAATTATAATTTTTAAAAAAATATTATTAAACAAATATTACTTAATCACTTATTTGAAATTATTTTGATGGGTTATATAATAAAAAATGATGTAATCTAAACCACCTCGCTTGAATGTTTATACAAATTTATTTTTCATTTATCAACGTACAATTGCTCTCCAACTATAATAATTTTTTGTAAAAAAAAGATTTTGGTAGATATTTGAAATTATTTTAATAGATTTATGGACTTTGGTAGATATTTGAAATTATTTAATAGATTTTCTTGTTGAGTTTGTAAAGAGTAGTATTTCTACATTTGATTAATATTATAGCTCTATTTGGATAAAAGTGCTTATTGGCTTATTAGTTTATTTTTGTTTATTTTAGCTTAAACACCATAGAATTTGGTTTATTGGCTTATTTTTGTTTATTTTCTGTCTTTTTAAACTTTTGTTATATTTTAATTAAAATATTTTATTTTTTTGCATCGTCTCAATAAAAGTAGTATAAAAAGTATAATAATTTGATTAAATAAAAAAAAAATTCATTAAAAATAAAAAAATCTATAAAATTAAATAAATTAATAAACTAATAAGCCAACTTAACCCATTGAGGTATCACATTCTATGTTTTTCACTCATCTAAACTGTTAGCTCAAATTGGCAAAATATTTAACTAAAGGATATGGCCTAACTCGTTAATAAGATACTCGGAGGGACTAAAAGGCAATTATCCAAGCAACAATCGACGACTATCCACAAATCTCGTTCCCGGGCTCATATTTCGTGAACGGAGGAGCGTTCATTTTTCTCCCGCTCGCTCTCTCTGACTGTCTCTGCGTCTCGTTTCGTTCAGAGGCTTCACGGTGAATCACTGTAAGTATGCATTTATATATATATATATATATACACACACACTACTCTAAGACTCACTCATGTGCTAGTATACATATTCACACTAAGAAAAATTATTTACACTGCTGAAGCTTTCGTATATTTATTTTCTTGCGTTATTTGATTTTGCGTGTTTCATGTTCGAGTTTTTTCTTATAAGATTTTTTTGCTATATATACATGTATATGAAACGATTTGGTGGTAATGGGCACCTGATTTAGGGCTTAGTGAATTTTAGGGTTTCCCAAGAGTTTCTGTCGTAATTTGTTGTACTTTATTGGGAAGTAGACAACGCTATCCGTTTGCTCTCCGTGATAATTGGTAAATTAAAGAGATCCCGTACGAGTCCTAAAAAGTTCAGTAGAAATAAAGAGGTGGAATTGCAACGAGGGATTTTGAGTTAGTACGCAATCTTCGATTTTTCGTTGGAAAAGCAGTGTTGCAAGTGTTGGGTTCTCGTTTTGCAGTTGCTCGGGTTTTTTTTGATATTTTCCGTTCTTTGCCTAGTAACATATCTTGGGTTCATGGCTTTGGCTGGCGAGAGAAAAGAAAATAAAATGCAAAGGAAATCGTATTAGTTGTCTGAAGGAAAAGAAAAACACCATAAAAACATTGCGTAATTGTTAGATTTAATATCATTGCTCCTTTTTTCTTATATTTTTCACTTGGTTTTTTTTTTGGGTAATTATTTTTCACTTGATTTTTACTTATATTTTTTATGTAGGAGGGAAAACCGGATGCAAAATGACTTTGCTTCTCACTTTTTGCTTTGCCTTTTCCAAATCCAAGTTACAACCAAGGTGTTAAAATCCTTTTGGTTTTTTGGAAAGGCGGTTTTGATTGGTGAGAAAGGGTGTTTAAGGAACAGAAACAATATTTAGAGCAGTGGGTATTCATTAGTTGTGTACAGAAATATTGCAAGTAATAGCCCTGGTCGGGATATTTTTTTCTTTCATGGGAAGCGTCTACCGTTTGGCATCACTTATAGCTTTTTATTTTTCACTTACAATAAATAGAAAATATATTCATTTTATTTTTTTTGTAAAAAAAAATATATATTTGGCAAATATATGTTCTTATAAAATTTCAGTTTAAAACAAATAAGAGTTGGTCAAATGGAGCTACCAATGGGGGAGGAGTTGTCCAAGAACACTGTTGGAAGTAGGAATGTCTATGGTGGTTGGATGTAGCGATAGGCGACGGCAGCCGAAGGTGATTAGGCGAAAGCGGCCGATGGTGGTTAAGTTGGTACGCTCAAAGGTAGAAGAGTGTATAAAGATGGTTGCCAAGGCTGGAGGTGGTGAATGGAGGTAGGAGAAATAACTTAAAATAATGGTAACAATGGTGGGTAGCAATGGTGGGTGGAGGTGGTGGTCGACGAGTGGTGCTGGCGATTGGTAGAAGGTGGTGAGGGGAGGGTGGCGGCTTGTTGGAAGAATTGGTGGATGGATGTGACAATCATTGGGTGGAGGTGGTAGGTAAAGGTGGTGAAAGTGAGTAGAAGTGGCGGTGGAAGGTGGTGGCGATGTTCACCAGCAGCGGTGGGTAGAGGTGGCGGTCAATGGGAAGAAGTGTCGACTGGTGGGGAGGGGTGATCGCTGCCTGGCCAGAGATGATGGTCGGAAGTGGTAAAAAACTGTTTATATTTTTTTGAAATAACAAATAATTATCAAAAAGGTTTTTATTTATGGTTTACAAAAAATTTGAGAGCAAAAACAGTAAACATAAACGGGGCCAAAATGAAGCCGATGCATTATTTTCCCCCTGTTCTCAGTTTTCAGGGCAACCAAACAGTTAATTCTGTCATATGCACGGGTTTTGTTGTTAACACACTTGCTCGGGTTTTGTTGTTGAGGTTCTAAATGACGTGGCGCTGGGTTTTAAGAGATGCATATGCTTACTTTTCTATCTTGCATTTCACATTGTTCATAACATCCTATACTAAGGCTTGAAAATGTGGTCTATTCCTTGCTTTCTTCCAAGTGAAAAATGTAGATGGAAACTTTTTCCTGTCAATGTATTTGGTGTTTGTTATTGACGTTGATTATTTTCTATTGATTGCTTGTTCAGAAAATGGCCGAGGAAAACTTTGATGAACTTGACACAGGTGGTTTGCCTATGAACTCAAATCCTCCTGAAATAAAAGGATCTGAAAATGATTCAGGAGTAGTTGGGGAAAAAAAGTGGCCTGGATGGCCTGGAGAGAATGTTTTTAGGATGTTGGTTCCTGTACAGAAGGTTGGTGGTATCATTGGTCGCAAGGGAGAATGCATCAAGAAAATCTGTGAGGAGACAAAGGCTCGTATAAAGATTCTTGATATTCCTGGGACTGCAGAAAGAATTGTGAGTTTCTTTGTATTACAATGTGATATGTATCACTTGTGTGAATATGACGAGTAAATTGCTACTTGGTATGTGGTTAATTTTAGTGTTTTGTTGATGGTCATTTTGTTGTGAAACCCACACGCGGTGTTCTGGAATATTCATCACTGAAATGGTGCTGATTAGTATGAACCTGGTTTTGATGTGTGCCACATGTCTTTCTTGTCGCCCTCTGCCCTGCACCCCTACACACCTACCATTCTTCACATGTATGCACGGGACTCGCACAGTTGTATTTGGCAGATAATCTTTTGTGATGTGTTGCCAAATAGTTAAGTCTTTAAGTTCCTCTAGTTATATTCTGTCAAATGCTTAACTGAGCATAATATAGGCACACGATGCTTCATAGTTCATATTGCTCTTGAAAAGTATTATCAATGATTCGAAACTTCGTTAGATGCTCTCATTTTTCCATTCAAGAATGTTGTTTCAACGCACTCTTTAGAACTATAAGAGCTATATTTGGCTGGAACCTTTGGTGCAAGCTACTATTGCCTTCCATTTTTCTTCCAGAGCTGTTTTGATAGAGAAAAATGCTTTCACAAATTGTTAAATTGTAATTTAATAGTCAGTTGGTACTGGTGAAGAGTTGCTCGTAAATAGTTTCATATCAATTCGTAAAAATGCACTCATACACGGTAAATCATTTTCATCTCTCAAGATAAATTAGTTATTAAAAAGGTCAAATAGTTGAACAACCAACAAGAAATAAGGAACAGAAATGTACTTCAAATAACCATTTAAAGACTAAGAAAGCGGGTTCTTCCCAATAACCAAAATGAATGTGTGCAGGTTATCCGCAAATCTAAGGCAACATTCCAATCACCAAAGTGCTTGAATTTAGAAGAACAATGATCCAGATTGCAGGAATCGGCATGAGGTTTAGAAGTTCGAAAAGTTCTCCTGAATTACTGCCAGAAATATCATGCGCAGACATTGGTACCAAGATGCTGTGCACTATATATGGTAACTTCAGAACTTGGTTGATTGGTGTCTTGCCACACATTTGTTGAACTCGTAACCAAACCCCACCTCATAATTGGCGATAATAAGATGCAGTATCATTAACAGCATATTAAATAGGTCTACTGAATTTTAAAACCACAAACTGCCAGTTTAATGAAAACGTTTAATAATGAAAACAAGTTGAGAGGTTGGATAAGCTGTAAGACGTCTTATGTTTGGAAGTTACTTAAGCAACGGGTTGCAATTATCAGATTGTTTTCTTAAAACAAATTGACCGTGGTTTTGCTTTCCTAAAAAATGTTTGATAGAAAGTAGAATGCTTACTATCATCTGATTGTTTTCCTTAGGTAGACTTGTTCGGTGCCCTTTGGATCCCTTCTGTGCTTACACTATAATGAATAGGTGCATTCTTGAAGAACTAGTTGCATCAAAATCTTTATAAAGGAAGTTGTCGTGTTAAAGTGTTCTCACTCTTACAAAGTCACTTACTATTTTAATTCTTAATAAATCATTAGCAGAACCTATTTACTGATATTTTTATTCCAGATTTAAGTTTTGCAAACAATCACGAGAGTTGTGTTAAATAGACTTCTTTATACTTGCTCCTTATGAATTGTCTAGCGAGAAGTTTGAATGGAGTAAACTGTTAAAAGTTGTGAAACCAATGTGGATGCTGTACTTTGGTTTGGCTTAATCCGAAATGCTAGGTATTAGAAGACCCAAACGTTTTGCAAGTGAATGGCAATTCTTAAACCAATAAGAAATTTGGTAGTGTGGGATTGTAGTTTTCCTGACAAAATTATAGCATTTAGTTAACAAACTTGTGCCTTTTCTAAGGTATTCCTAGAAATTATTTCAGGAAAGTATGGGCAATAGTGTATAGGAGATCGAGCTTACCCCATATTCTTAGTCTTCTATAGAAAGTTCATTGACAAGTTGTGTGGCATTGACAGGCATGTAGGAGAACAAAAGAGAGACTGAAAACAACTCAGAGACCAAACAGCCCTTCTTTTTTAAAGGATAATATGGATAATTATACACAGTTATTTTTTCAATTATTTTTCTTGTCGGTAGTGGATAAACATACTTATGTGAATTTCCTTGATGGTAGTAGAACTAAATTTTTAACCTTGTAAGAGAAACTCCTGGCCCCACCTTATTTGATCAATGTGCTTTGCACAATGGATATGTTGGTACCCATGCATCCTCGTTGGCCTTATGCTTTTATTATTTATTGCATGCTTTCCTCTGTGCACCCTCCCTTTCAAAGTTGGGTTTTAACTTTTAAGTTTTGACTGGTAAGGAGGCAAAGAATTTTTGGTTTGTGATTTTTTATTGGGCTATTACAATTCTCCCCTTTGCATAACCACGGTTTCCTTGTGTATTGCTACTCGACTTATTTTTTTTTTTCGTATTTATGCTCCCATATCTAATTTTGGATCTTTTTGGCCGAGCTTGCATATCCTTAGTTTTGAGGTTTCATGTGTCAAATCCCTAGATACACACCCGCACCCAACACTCGTACTGAGTACGTGTAATATATATAGCCTCAATAATTATCAATCACTAAGTAGCACGTGGACAAAACAACCAACGTTCAAAATTTTATTTAATTATTTT
>JAOTRH010000006.1:10778343-10817148 GCA_034768845.1 Heliamphora exappendiculata | reverse complement strand
AGAGGATGGGGCAGGCTCTCGGAAGGGGAAGAGACAGAGCCAGGTGCTCTGTTCTTCTCCTGGGAGCTCTGAAGGCAAAAGATGAAGAGGAAGAGACAGAGACAAGGAAGGGTCACAGCATGAATTCAATTGCCATAAGTGGCAATTAAATTTCCTGTGCCTTCTCAACTCTCTAGGACTCTTCTTCTCCTTCCTATGTGGCTATATATTGATCCTTTCCCTCTGAGAGATAAATGACAACAACAACAAGAACACAGAACTGTAGAAAAACAGAGCAAGTCCAAAATCTCAATTCAGAGAGGTGAGAAAGCTGAGATATAATCTGTGGTTACTGAGCAAGCTGCAAGAGAGAGAAAGACAGACGAAGAAGCGTTCGCCGCCGATCCTTGGAGGTGTTCCAGAGATCGTAGGAGCTGTTTTATCTTGGGAGAGTGACGCCGGTGAAATTCCTACAACACCCTCGGTAGGCGGCGAATCATTCTTAAGGAAACTGCGATTGTAGGACTCGATTTGCAAATTCCTTTTTATTATTCCTGTTATTTCATTCTCTGTAAATTTCAATTTATTGTAAATTGTACAAAGTCTAATAAAGATGTATTTTCTGGATCTCCGAGCATGGATTTTATGTCGGCGTTGGAAATTCTCCCAACAGTCATATATTGTGGTAGAAATATACTTGACCTACTCCCAAAGTGTATGCACATTTAATGCTTGGGTCACATTTTGTGGTAGAAATGATCATGCTGAGTCGTAGAACTGGTCATATATTATGGTAGAAATTGACTTCACCTAGAGCCAAAGTGTTTGCACATGGAATGTTTGGATCACATTTTCTGGTAGAAGCTATCATATCGAGTGGTAGAAGTTGTCATATATCGTAGTAGAATTCCCTTGACCTACTCCTAAAGTGATTGCACATGAAATGGTTAGGTCACATTTTGTGGTAGAAACGACCATATTGAGTGGTATAAGTTGTCACATATTGTGGCAGAAATTCACTTGACCTACTAACAAAGTGTTTGCACATAGAATGCTTGGGTCACATTTTGTGGTAGAAATAATCATGTTGAGTGGTAGAAATTGTCATATACTGTGGTAGAAATTGACTTCACATTGGGCTAAAGTGTTTGTACATGGAATGGTTGGATCACATTTTGTGGTAAAAACTGTCATATTGAGTGTAGAATTTCTCATATATTGTGGGAAAAGCTTTATTGCTAAAAACGTTTTTAGTGTAAAAATATTTTTGTAAAGAAAGCGTGTTCAGAAAACACGTTTTTAGAATAATATTGTATTTTAACGGATTAATTAAGTTAAAAACTATCAGCGACGGCTTTTCAATTGTCTGAACTTTTTGGGTTGCAAAAACTATCAGCGATGGAAATATTCCGTCGGAAAAACTATTAGCGACAAAACATTTCACATTTGGAGGAAAGAGTTTGCTGGGGTTGGCGCTCAACCTGCGCTTGAGCGCTAGTTGGGCGTGATTTCCAGAGAGGTTTGGGGTGCCAAACTCTTATTTGCTCTTGCGACGGCATTTCAATCATCACAACTTCTTGTGTTGCAAAAGCTATTAGAGATGAAAAAATGTCGTCGTAAAAACTATTAGCGACGAAAACTTTTAGAAAAGAGTACGCTGAGGGGTTGCGCTTGAGCGTACGTTGGGCGTGATTTCAAGAGATGTTTTAGGGTGCCAGACTCTTCTTTGCTCTTGCGACGGTATTTCAATCGTCACAACTTCTTGGGTCGCAAAAACTATTAGCGATAGAAAAAGACCGTCGCAAAATATATTCTTCAAACTGTCAACTTTAAAAACGTGTTTACTAAACACGCTTTCTTTACAAAAATATTTTTAGCAATAACGCTTTATATTTTTACATTAAAAACGTGTTTACCAAACACGTTTTTTTTTGAAAATAAAAGACACGAAAACGTGTTTATCAAACACGTTTTCTTTGAAAATTGAACAAACCCAAAAAGACACGAAAATGTGTTTACTTGACATCCTATGGTGGTTGAAGTGGTCATATATAGTAGTAGAAACTCATTTGACTTATGACCAAAATGGTAACACATGGAATCTAAGTGTCACATTTTGTGGTAGAATTGGTCATACATAGTGGTAGAAGTGGTCATATTAGGTGGTAGAAGTCACTGGACCTATAGCCAAAGTGGTATCACATGACATCCAAGTGTCACATTTTGTAGTAGAATTTATCTTACGTAATGGTAGAAATGGTCATATAAGGTGGTAGAAGTCATTTGACACATTACCAAAGTGCTATCACATTTCATCCAAGTGTCTATTTTGTGGTAGAATTGGTCATACATAATGGTATAATTGGTCACATTTAGTGGTAGAAATACACTTGACTAATGACTAAAGTGCTATCACATTGCATCCAACTGTCATGTTTAGTGGTAGAAATAGTCATACTAGGTGGTAGAAGTTGTCATATAAAGTGGTAGAAGTCAATTGACCTATGATCAAAGTGAAACCACATGGCATTCAAGTGTCACATTTTGTGGTAGAATTGGTCTTACGTAGTGGTATAATTGGTCACATTTAGTGGTAGAAATACACTTAACCAATTACCAAAGTGCTATCCAATTGCATCCAAGTGTCATATTTTGTAGTAGAATAAGTCATACATAGTGGTAGAAGTGGTCATATTAGGTGGTAGAATTCACTTAACCTATGACCAAAGTGCTATCACATTGCATTTAAGTGTCACATTCTGTGGTAGAATTGATCATACATAGTGGTAGAAATTGTCATATTAGGTGGTAGAATTCAATTGACCTATGACCAAAGTGCTATCACATTGCATCAAAGTGTCACATTTTGTGGTAGAATTAGTCATATATAGTGGTAGAAGTGGTCATATTAGGTGGTAGAATTCACTTGACCTATGACCAAAGTTCTATCACATTGCATCCAAGTGTCACATTTTGTGATAGAATTGGTCATACATAGTGGTAGAAGTGGTCGTATTAGGTGGTAGAAGTCACTTGACCTATGACCAAAGTGGTAACACGTGGCATCCAAGTGTTAACACGTGGCATCCAAGTGTCACATTTTGTGATAGAATTTGTTATACATGGTAGTATAATTGGTCATACATGGTGGTAGAAATAGTCACATAGAGTGGTAGAAACTCACTTGACCTATGACCAAAATCATAGCAAATACAATACAAGGGTCATAAATGGTGGTAGAAGTTATCATGTTGAGTGGTAGAAGTATTCACTTTGAGGGGTAGAAATACACAACCTATGAAACAAGTGTTACCACATGGCATTCAAGTGTCATATTTTATGGTCGAATTTGTCAATCTAAGCATTAGAAGTTATCACATATCGTTGTAGAAACACCATAAACCTATGACCAAAGTCTTACCTCATGGCATCCAAAGGTCACATTCTGTGGTAGAAATTATCATATCTAGTGGTATAAGTGGTTAGCTTTAGTGATAATTGTGATCAGATTGAGTGGTAGTTACCCAATTATTCTTACTCCAACTTTTGACTTACCGTATTGCTTCCATAGATCATATAGAGTGTAAAAGTCCTTTACTCAAGTGGTAATTTTTGTCACATTGAATAGTAGAATTACAATTGTTCTTACACCAATTTTTGACATACCACATCACTTCCAAAGATCACATGGAGTGGTAAAAATTCTTATGTCAAGTTGTAATCATACGTTGCGGTAAAAATTGTGACATTGAGTTGTAAAAATTGTTATAAGTAGTTATAAAAATAATCATATGTTATGGTAAAAGCTGTGACATTGAGGTTAGTATTGATCATATATAGCAGTAGAAATTATAATATTGAGTAGTATGAATTTTCATGTATAGCAGTAATAATGGTCATATGCAGTGTATGAGATATATTGCTTTAATTTTTTGCGAGAAAAAATGAAAAATCACCTTGGGTTGTGTAAAACTACTTTGTCTTTTTATTTTATTATTATATATTTAATTCAATGGTCAAGATCTTTGTTGAGACTAATATAAGGATTCAAAATGATTGGGGGATGATGCCCTAAACAACTTTTGGGCATGATGGGAGTTTCGGAGTTTCCGAAGGTCAAAAACTGGAGAAAATGCAAATAAAAACGAGGGCAAATACGTCATCCCAATATTTCCCTTGGCTCTCCCACTTCATACAATTTCTATTTTACCCCCGCTTTCGCATCTTTTTTCCCAGGATGTCCTCTAAGACCAACTCTATGCTACTATTATTCTCTAAAATAGAGTTAATTCGAGATGCTTAACATGGTCAAAATACTAAATGTTTTATTTATTTATTTTTTAATTTTTTTTTATAGAAAACTAAAGGATTAAAACTACATTTTTTAAAATAATGTGATTCTTTTTTTTTAAAATTGCTAAAATTATTTTTTGTTAGAATTTGTATATGCTCTTGCTTTTTTTTTTTTTGCTTTTGAACTTTTGGATATTTATTTAGCTTTCTTTGATTTTTGAAAGGGAGTTAATTTTTTTAAAAATAAATTTTTAAGTTTAAAATCAATACACTGGGAGTTGCTTTGAAAAAAAAAAGTTTATAGTTTTTTTTTTTAAAGATGAATCATGAAATCTAGACACTATCATTTTTTAATAAAATATAATTTGCTTATACACTTGTACATAGACCAACTTAATATTTTATATAAATATTCTATATATTATAAACAATAAAACAAACTACTAGAATAATCATAGGGAGCCCATTTTAAACTTAAATGGGTATTTGACAAAATTATTGCTTGTAACTTTTAAATTTTTACTATTAATTTTTATTATAAATTATAAATTTTTTTAAGCACTTATAATTTCTGCGACAACTTATAACTATTTTTTTTTAATTTTAACTATAAATTACAATCATTATCAAACACTCACAATTTTTACTACAAATTATAATTTATAAATTACTAATTTCAACAATACCAAACACTACCTTAAATTTAATTCAACTGATTCAATCCATTCTTACATTATAGAGAAGTCTCCTCATATATAAACCAATTTAAAATTGTTTCGTAAAAATGGAATACTTTTCAGAATTCTTTTTGGAATATTTTTAGAAAAAATTATTTAACAAATAATTTTTTTCGTATCAATTTTCATAAAACACCTATCAGAAACAAAAGCCAAACAGCAAAATAATAAAAATAAATAAAAACAATGCCATGGATTACTTTAGTTAAGGAGTAGATGTAAACACAACACCGTATCGTGTCTCTTGTTAATTTAACTCGTTCAACTTATAAAAGGCTGGCGAGGTTACCTTTGCATGCATAAAATTAAGTCGAACGACTTCCAATAGACAAGTAATCAAATCATATTTATTTAACTGTTTATTCACAATATCATATACAATTTAATGTAACAAAAAAATCAAATTTATGCCCTTTTCCAGAATTTGTAAAAACCCATGTCTTATTTTACATAAATACAGAACCAGAAGACAACTCTCACTATTGAGAGATTATACCATACAAGGCATGCCACAAACTCACACTGCATCTAACCACACATTAGTGTGAACTTCATCACATTTTTGTGTTGTGTGGTCCAGAATCCAGATACAGATTGTGGCAATACCACATGCTGTATGGAATAGTTTTTCCCCTTGCAAGAACTTTTTTCTCTTTCTAAAGTTCCTTCTGCACCTGAGAGGCAGTTTGCTTACCAAATTCCACACATCACACAAATTCAACCCTGTATTGATATACCACTTTCTTCAAATTCAGTAACAGAAATCTCAATGGTACAAAAACGAACGCATAAAGGAGAGTTAGCCGGGTTGAAAGCCTAGTTGCATGAGACTGAGTCGGGGTCGGGGTATAAATGTTGCAATGGTGTTAGAAAATGGAAGGTTTCCCAAAACCCTAATTCTAAATCCTAAGGCTTAAGCAAACATCATCTCACTACTAAACACCATGACGTGCAAGCACAAAACAATGCCTAATTTGCGTTTGCACCCAAACTTTCTCCAACAAGTACAATTCAACTCTGCCCAGAGATGAAGCTATCTTGCATTATTCAACTCCAAGCCCACTTCTAAGGTAACAATTACCCAGAGCAGTTAGAAGTCGTAGCATTGGGGAAAACCAGTTTAGGCATCACAATAATTGTTCGTCAAGACGGCAGTACCCCAGTTACCCGTGCAGATTCGAGTTTAGGCAGCATTTCAGAAACCACCTTTTGCAGGGAAACACGTTTCAGATGATCATTGCTTCCTCCATTGACGACCATTCTTGATAGAATTGTAATTTCATGAGCATCCAACTTTTCACCAATTAGGTCGTTCCAAAATTTGGCATTCTCGTTGAGGTTTGCTGCCTTCAGGAGTTCTATGACTTGCATCAGTGTTGCAACATTCCTGCCACCACCACAACCCATGGCGGTGGCAGCACCAACTGCATTTGCAATTGTTAATGTATAAACCATGGGCATATTGTTTATAAAACCAAATGCAATAGCAGCCACGAAACTATCTCCACACCCAACAGTGTCGACAACATTCACCTGCTAAAAAAATCAGGATACCAATAAGGTTTCTAATCAAGTGTAGAATAAAGAAAAATGCAAACACGTAACCAAATAGATTAAAAGTTATGCTATATGGACTTTTTTAAAAGTATAACGTTCGATACCTAGATAAAAGTATAAGATATGTGTCCGATATTTTTAATTACACTTACCTAGAAAGATATTTAGTGACTCAAACTTACTATAGAACTATGCATAAAACCTTATAAAATGCATTTACTATAGAAAATAAATTAAACATATTAAGGAATATGAATATTTTCTGTGTCCGAATGTTCTTGACATTAAAACTAGACGAATCTAATATGTAAACACGTACTCACACATAACACCAATACCCAAATCTATGTAACATAGATCAAAATCACACAACTCCAGGTGCGAAAGTATATTTGATAAGATTTTAACAAATGGTGACAGCTTGATATGCTAACTCTTTTTGCTTTCCCAAAAGTACAGAAGAATTAATAATAGTAAACTCCTATCCCCACACTAACTAATTTTGGCACTAGAGTTCCATGAAGGTGCACACTTAGGTTGCACAACCTAAAGAAGACATTATGACGTGCCATAAGCATTCATATGTCATTCGCGAATCAGTCAACGGAAGTAAAGTTCCCCCAAAAAATAGAAAAAGAAAAAAGAGCATGCAATCATGAAGGGAAAAAAAATAGGAAATAAACTTTTATGCACAAAATAAAAGTATTTCTTTCCGTTGATACCTTGAATGCGGGTGCACATGATATGCCTGACATGGCAATTAAAATTGAACCCTTTTCACCCATTTTGACAATCACCCATTTTGTTCGTAATCCTCTCCTCAGTAACTCCTGCCCAGCCAGTACCGGGTTTCCTATGCCAGTCAATGATTCAGCCTAGCACATCATCAAAGCAATCAAGTTGTATAATAAACACCAAAAATCCACTATTTTATCAGAGAGGAAATTGGAGAATGACATACCCAAAATTAAAAAAACAAAGAAAAAGAGAAGGCACAAACAATTGAAAATTTCCATTAAGCCCTTCATTACAGGAATAATTATGAGGTGTGGTTGATTTTTATATCTTGGTGGTTTTGGTTTCACTAATAATCGAATACCCCACACTTAATAGGTACAGTCAATGAACCAGAAATTGCAGATAAAAATTGTCGCAGAGATACTTCGGACTGGAGCATGAGTATTAACACTTAGATGTCATAATGATCTTCTGGTTTGAATGAGTACGATCGCTACAATTAACCAGTGCCACATCCCATTACCATAAAGCTTTAAGAGGTATAGGAGCGAACCGAAAATACTGCTGTGAAATTTGCTAAGATTCAACAATCCTAACCGGACATGTTCAATCACACAACAAATATAAAATGGAAGATGGATCAAAGCACGCACATGCATAAGATGCGTGGTTACAAGGTTCATCCATATCTAGGGTTAAATACTTAAATCCTCTAAGTCGTCGCTGCTTTCACTATGATCTCAAACGCATACCTAGGAGTAACGATGTCTCACACTTCTCAATCCTAAAAATTCTCTGTGAAGTATTTTTAATAACAAGAATACTCAACATATTACCTTGTCCACAAAACATAACTAGTGTCCATACAGTAACGAGATGCAAAAACTAATTCATCTTTCAAAATGACTTCTTGTGAATCTAAATATCTCAATTTCAAGGCATGACCTGTTTTGGAGTTTTTATTCAAGTCCTATGTGGCTCTACAGGTGTCACTTTTACGTTTTCCGAGTCAAAGCTGTTGGTTTTCGTGTATGATTTTTAAAATTGACATAGATGGATTTTAGAAGTTAAATTATATACTTTCTAATTATTGAGTCAAAATCCTAGTTAACATAGGAGAATTGTCCTAAATCTATATAAGGCTATGCAATTTTAAGCAGCTTTGAGCTCTTTCAAGATTGTTTGATGCAATTCTAACACTACTGATGACTTGCAAATCTTATGAGTACAGGATCACAGGAGTTGTTCGTAGAGTTCTCTTCTCGCTATTCTTCCTCGCTTCTAAATCTTGAGAAATTCAATCCCTTAAATCCCACAACTAGATCTGTTAAATATGCGTTAACTACTATTTGCACTATATTCGCAATACCTTTTGGAAAAGGGGGAAAAAAAAGGCAGTCAAACTTTGTTCTCCCTTGTTTAGGAAAGGCCTGTTATTTATCTTCATACAATTCCCAAAACCCTTACAATTCCATAATTGAACTCACCATATGCCACGTGAATTATTCTAATTAGCCTACAAAAATTCTGGTACTGTCGCCTAGATAAATGCTCCGATCATAGCTTGCAGGATAATGTTCGCAAAATGTCATTCTACATCAATCAAATATCTCAACTAGAATTGCATGGAAACTGGAAAGGGAACAACACTAATCTTGTCCATCATCCCAACTTCATGAAATTTTAATTTCTGAGCATATGGTCCCAATAGCATGAGTTGATATAGGAACTTCACCAAAACCTCTATTAATTACTCGTGCATTATGGTTGATTTATGCGGCAAGCAATTAGATAATAAAGTCCACACAATCAGAAACCACACCAACATTTACAATCATCTCAGAAGGAATTTCCTACAACACAAACTAGTTTTGAAATAATAAAGTCAATCAATCATGATTTAACCAAGTCCATAAATGACGTTAGCTAGCTATGTGCTTAGATAGAGGTGTAGGAAGAAAGTTATGTTAGAAATGAATGCATCATTGAGAATCTAAAAACTATGAAATGAAAGAAAGCAGATCGAGGGATTTATAAGATGCATGGTCACAATCTGGGAGCTGCATAAGCTTCAACAGCGTTCATAGCCATACAGCATGACAATACGGGATTCTCAAACAAGGCGACGAAAATTGAGAATGATAATGAATTTACGGAAGTTATAAGTCAAACCTCCTCAGAAGTTAGAAGAAGAACATCGCTCATCCTCAAAAACTCGCCTAATGCTTTTTGTTCTTCAGATGTTCCAGCAGAGAGTCTCTTCCCCCGTGGTCCAGGATCAAAAAAAACTGAAGTCCCTACCTCCACAGCATACTTTAAAGCAGAGACAATCAAACCCGGGGAAAGCTCATCAAAGCCATACCCATTGCAGAACAGGATCTTTGACTTTTTTATGGCCATCTTTGCTTCACTCGACAGTTCGCTCATCCAACAGAATGCGGGCTCATTACTAAAATCAGCTCGACTGGTAGACAAAACAGATGTGTTCATATACACCATTTCTTTGTCAATAATTATGACAACAAAAATACACTGCTGACTGAACTTCATACAAGACTATTCATCAAGATAAACCAACTACAAAAACTTGGATATTTTTACCTGCAAAAACCATGTCTTTGCAAAGGATCCACCAAAACCCAGCATAAAAGTGTTTCATATGTGGCACCAGAACTTTCAACCTCATTATGTTCACTTATTCCAATTACACCTATTCCTTCATCACGAAGCACATCTACGAGGAAGCGCCCATAAATCTCATCACCCACATGACCAATTGTCATACAGCAAAGTCCCAGTCTTGCAGCTGCTATAGCCATGTTGCTGTTACCACCAGCTTCCCAGAATTTCTAGTTGCAAAACCAAAAAAAAAAACAATCAAGCATTTAACAAAAATAACCAGAAAAGGAAGATGGGAACCTTCAAGTATACTGTAATACATATGCAAGCCAGTCCTACATACACAAACATCGATAAGAACACCATTTTGTACTATGGGTGTTACAAAGTGTGATGTGTTTGATTGTAACCTCATTTTATTTCTCTTTCTATTTAGTTTTTATCCATTGCCTCTATTCAAATTTCAATTATCTCCAATTCAGAATTCAGAATTTATCTAATGGTCCCAAGTGACAGCAATTTAATAAACAGAATCAAATTGATAGAGCACAACTTGTCAACAGAGAGAGAGAGAGAGAGAGAGAGAGAGAGAGAGAGAGAGAGAGAGAGAGAGAGAGAAGGAAAAAGAAACCCTTCACAATACTATTGATGACTAATATCAACTAGATTCCAGCAAATAAGGCTATACTATTTATATGTACTAAATTATCGGGTGTATTTATGTGCTTGTACAATTAATAAATGAAATCCTTGCAATCATATGTTCATTAATACTAGGGTAAACGAGGAGTGAGGATCTATTCCAGGGGTGAAACCTCACTTAAAGGAAATTTATTCTCTTACAGTTCAGTAATCATCTCATGAGGGTTCAATGCCTTCATCAAAATCAACACATTGTTAAGGGGAATATGATACGACAAACATCACACAATGATGCTGAATTTATTTTTTGTTGATATGTTAGACCAAGACATGTTTGCCATAACTCCAAAGAGGTACTGGATAATTACCCCCAAGTATTTTAGTATAAAAATCGTGCCAATAAATTTTTTATTGGGATTTTTACCAATCCATAAAAGCAAACAAAAGCAAACCCACGCACAATAATAAATAAATAAATAAATATCGCAGGAATCATTCTTATTCTCCTTGTGCAACCAATCTTATTCTACAAAGTAACTGGAAATCATTCGTCCTTAACGATGCAAACGTCAGAAAATACTTACTAATTCAAGGTTCAGCTGCTTGTCGTTCAAGCAGGGTAGTAAAGTTTAAGAATCTTGTCAAAGTGGGTGGAACAATAGACTTTTTCGAGAGAACTACAGCTAGAGTTTATGATCGAATTCATCTGTGTAGGGTTGAAGCTCTACAGGGAAGAAACTCCGAAAAGATAAACGAATGTAAAAGTGCAATTGTTCCACAGAAGTGGACAAAAGCTTCAATTGGTCTAATTCACACATCTCTTGCAACAAAAGTACGATCATTTGAAAGAACGCAATCAAACAAAGGAAACCAGAGGAAGCCGAGTAGAACACGAATTGTGGAAGATGACCGAGACATTATATTGGAACCGAAACCAACCTTATCAGGTGGAGACTTCGATAACTGTTCCATGTAAGCCTTGCGTTCGTCAACGGAGTCCGGTGGCAAGTTGGGGACGTTGAGTACAATATCGACGCAGAGATTTCCGAGAGTGGCCACATCAATTTCCTTCACTCCGAGGCTTCCCAATCTCTCGGCATCACTGGAATAGTTCCTAAAGCCCAGCGAATTAGGTCGATGATTGGCAACCGACACTTCAACCCCTTTGCAGTTGAGAATCCAAGAATAGGATTTCTTGAGTGAAACGGTGGGGGAAATGGCGCGAATTAGTCTGGGGTTTTGGAGAAAGTTAGGGTTTGCGGGCAATCCTCCATTGCATTTAATTGGGGATTTGAGGGTTATGGTGTGGTGATGCATTCAGAGAGAGTGCTAAGAGCAAAAGAGAGGAGAGAGAGAGAGAGAGAGCGCTGAGGGGAGAGAGAAGTAGAAGAGACAGAAGAAAAAAGAGAAATTGCGATAATTGACCATTTGATTTTGGTTATTTTAATATTTAGTAATTTTTTATTATTTAATTAATATTATATTTTTTAACTCGATAAGTTAAAAAATAAAAAAAACTAATTAAAGTATAAAAATTTAAAAAAATAAAAATAAGTCAAAATTAGTTAATTATTGTAAGAAGTTAAATAAATAAGTTTTTTAAGAAATTTTTTTTAAAAAGTTAAAAATTAAGTCAAATAAAAACTTAATTTTAAAATTAAAATATTTTAAAAAAAATAACAAGATTCTCAAAATTTAAGTTAAACAGGACCTATTGCTTAAAAAATCATCAAAAGGTATAAAGGTAATCCGATGGTCAACTTGAAGCCAACAACTTTCAATTATTCTCCCACCACCTTAGAATCTTTATCAAGCTTAAAGGAACGTTTGGTCTAAAAAGTTAAATAATTAATTTTTTTTTAGATTTTAAAGATTTTCAGTTTAAATTTTTTATATTTTTCTGTTTTTAGTAGGCAAAGAAATTTAGAAAATATGACTATTCAAACTAATATAAAAAAATTACTAAAAAAAACACTAAATCTAAAAGATATGTTAAAAGTTAATTTTTTTTATTTTTTTTCACAATTTTTTGTTCGTTGAATCTTAAAAATATACTCATTTTGATTAATATTAAAAAAAAATTCATTCAAAAAAATTTATATTAAAAATCCTAGACCAAACCCCACCCGTAAGGATGTCAAAAAAGTTAAAATTTTTAAAAAAATCTAATTCTTAAGTGATATATAAAACTTAATTCCACTTGTATTTCTTAAATTACTCTAAATTAGAGGAATTCTAAAACTAAAATAACTAAAATAGAAAAAAATAGGAATAAAAACAAAAAATCATTTGTTTAGCAAAGTTAAAACTTTTTTCTTGTTTATTAAACTTTTATTTTACTATATACGAAATTTCTTAGATTGTAAATTACACAAATTAGGAGTAATGAGAAATTGGTCAAGACATGAATAAAAATATAATAAACAAAAGAAAAAGAGTTTAATTTTTTTATTAATTTGAAAGTATACTATAAAGTGTTTTTTAAAATATTTTACATTAACACAAACGGAGCCTTAATTTCTTTGTTTATACAGCTTAGGCAGCATCTCAGAAACCACCATTTGCAGGGGAAACCGGTTCACCCGGTCATTCCTTTCGGTTCCTCCATTGACGACCGATTTCGACAGTAGAGTAATTTCTTGAGCATCCAAGTTTTGGTCATGAACTAGGTCGTTCCAAAACTCGTCGTCCTCGTTAAGGTCCGCCGCCTCCAAGAGTTCTACAACCTGCTTCACCGTCGCAACATTTCTGCCGGCGCCGCTGCTCATAGCGGTTGCGGCGCCTACTGCATTTGCAACCGTTAGTGTATGAACCATTGGCATGTCGTGTATAAAACCCAATGCAATAGCAGCTCCGAAGCTATCTCCGCATCCAACACTGTCCGCAACATTAACCTGTTCAAAATCTCAGATAACCATTCAAATGTAGGTAGCCAGAAATTTTATTTAATAGTTCAAATTTTAAATTTAAATTAATTTTAACAAAATATTATATGTTTTTAATAATTTCAATAAAAAGATTTATACCTGTTAATTACTTGTATGTAAAATAAAATTTGGGACTATTAATACGATTAGTTCAACTTCTTTTTAAGTCTAAGAATATTTTTTGATGACCACGATTCACACCAAAATTATTGGCTGACTTACATCCAAATGATTCGCAATAATTTTTATTAGACCCTCAAAATGTGACCCATAAGTAAAAAGTTACTACGTCTATTATATGGTTGCACTCATATAGAATCTTTTGCAATTCAATTAATCAATTTGTAATAATGAATTCTACCCAAAAACGTTTCTATCATAAAGCATTTCTGGCAATTACTGATGGTAGTGTTTAGTATTATTAAAATTAATAAATTATAAATTATAACTTATAGTAAAAGTTGTGAGTGATTAGTAAAAATTATATTTTGTAGTTAAAAGCGAAGGAAAAAAATTGTAATTTATAACAAAAATTATAGGTATTTAAAATAATTTATAATTTATAACTAAAATTAATAACAAAAAACTAAAAACAGTATAGTAAAATTTTGCCAAACACCCCGATATACCTTGAATGCAGGTGCACATATTATGGTTGACGTGGTGATTAAGGTTGCACCCTTTGCTCCCACTTTGACAATCACCCATTTTGTTCGTAGCCCTTTCCTCAGCAGCTCCTGCCCAGCAAGAACTGGGTTGCCTATGCCAGTCAATGATTCAGCCTACCACATCATCCAAACAATTAAATTTTCTATAAATGAACACCAAAACCATACCATTTATCAGAGAGAAAATTGAAGTTAAAAAGTATCAAAATGAATTTTTTTAAGAATTAATTTCTTTTATTTGGCCTTTTAAAGTTATTTCTGATCCATAAATAGAAATATACTATGCAAAAAAAAAAAAAAAAGTTGATAGTAAAAAAAGTTGCCGAGCTCAAAGACGCTCCCCTGAACTAGAAGATGGAGGGAAAGCCACTGTAGATGAACTAGTACAAGTGAATCTGGGTATAGATTAAGCCAACCTACGCCTTCAAAGAAAGTTTATTTTAGACTAAGGTGGACAATAGCAAACATAACTGATCAACATACCCCTAGTGTGTTAAAATGTTGGAATAAAAATTTCAAATAAGTTTCTTTTTTAAAATTAAAAAAAAAACTATTTTTTAGAAATAAAATAATGTTAAATTTAAGACATAAAAAGTAATTGGGAGTGAACATAAAGCTTTGTTTGTTTTAAAAAATTAGAGGAGTGAGGATTGAACTAATTGATAAGCCTGACCTATACAAAAAATTTTGTTCCCCCAATATTTCGAGTATCACATTTATGTTGCAGGACGTACTCAGTCATGATATTAATAATACGAGACCTACCTTAAATTTTTAGTACCATATTACAAATTATCTTACATTTTTATCTAACAGTTATAAATAACTATACAACTCTTATCTCACTCTAAACAAACATAAATTAAATTTCTCACCGTATGCATAGTCTTATCCATAATCCCTTATTATATAAAGAAACATGTGGAACCCCTAATGTTACTAATTATTCATATCATATTTAATTCTATCTAAAATAACAAATAAACTCTAAAAACATAATAGATATGACATGTGAAATTGAAAAATATGTAATCAATGTCATAAAACTAATATTTCTCCAAATATAAAGGTTCTATCGAAGTATATTGGTTTTAATATATAGCCCAAATGCTCACAATTTTTTTTTGTTTTGTTTTTGTATATGCATAAGTTACTAACTGAATTGATGGCATGAAATAAGAACATAATGATAGCAAATAATATAATAATAATAATAGAAGATCATATCTCTCAACATATATTATATACCCATCTCTGACTTTTTCTCTTCTCCTCGTGTACACATTTCTGAATTTTTTTCTCTTCAAGACAAAAGGCTCTTTATATAGAGTACTTTAAAAAAACTATCATTAAACTACAACCATTAAACATATTTAATTTGTAACAAAATAATATTAATAGTGATAATTTATTTATACAACGGTTATAAAATTAAATAGGTTATTAATTATTTTGTAATGACTAAAACATAAATAGACTACTGAAAAAATATTTAAACTTGTAACGAATAATAATAATAATAATAATAATAATAATAATAACTATAGTTAAAACTCTTAAAAATTCATTACAATTAATAATAAAAATAATAATTTGTTTTTATTAAAATTCTCATATATAGTGTCCATCCAGTAATTAGCATTCAGAATTTAATTCATGTTTTAAAATGACATCTGTGAATCTAAATAATTCAAGCTTTGCAAGAAGATAGAGGAAACTCAAAAGTTATATATATATATATTTCCCTTCCACCACAAACACCATACACCATCACCGACAACACCACTGTCGCCATCATTACCATCCACACCACCTCTACTGTCACTATCACCACCTCCTCAGTCCCTCAGTCCCTCCTCCCCCATTGTTGTTGCGGTACGCACGACAACTGTCACTCCTACCATTATTACTACCACTCTTATTATTACTATGTCACTTTCACCCCTCACAGAAAAAAATAGTTTTCTCTCTTGTTTTATGTAAAACAATTCTGGTCTAAAATATAGTTTTCATAAAATCAAACAATAAAAAATAAATCAAAAAAATTTTACATTAAAATAAACTAAACCTTAATTAATTCAAAATCAAATCAAATCCGAACCGAACCATGAATGTAGAAATTGTCATCCCTGAAGAATGGAGAATAGTAACAGAACTTTTATAAATCAAACCTCATCAGAATTGAGAAGAAGAACATCGGTCATCCTCAAGAACTGGGCAAACGCATTTTGCTGTTGGGTTGAACCAGCAGAAAGCTTCTCCCCCCTTGGTCCAGGATCGAAAAAAACGGAAGTCCCTGCTTCCAGAGCATGCTCTAAAACAGAGAGAACCAAAGCGGGGGAAAGCTCATCGAATCCATACCCATCGCACAGCAGGATCTTCGACTTTTTTATGCCTGTCATTGCTTCTTTTGACAATTTACTCACCCAACTCAGTATTGGCTCCTTTGCAAAATCAGTTCCACTGACATACAATCAAAATAATAATAATAATAATAAGGGTGTGTTTGGACTAATTTTTTTGTTTTAGATTTTTAATTTTTTAGTTTTTTTAAAAAAATAAATATAAAAAAATGTGAAAAAAACCAATTGAGGTCAAGAAATTACTTGATTGAAATTAAACGGTTTAGATACTCTTAATAAAATTTGAAGTTCAAACGGTTTATGAACATTGAGTTGGTATTTCATGAACATATTTTATAAACATATTTCAAGTTCTTACATATTTTAGAAGTTATGACTAAATTTAAAATTTTATAACCGAATTTTTATGTTTCACGAATTAGAAAATATTACGCTTCACGAATTAGAAAATAGTAATAATTTCAATCCTTAATTTAACAAACAGTTTCATTCAATTTACGAAAAAGTAAAAGAAAAAAAAATAATTATTTTATTTTTCTACGTGAGTATTCAATTATCACAGAAAAATGCAGAACTCACCATTACAATTTTCTCTAAAAAAACATGTTCCACAATACAGATTTAGTAAAAAGTTCAAGAATATGTATTAAGGAAAAGTTTAAAACTAAATTTCTATTAATTTTTCTTGCAAACTAAATAGGTAATAAAAATTAAATTATATATATATATAATTTTAATTTTCTTATAAATTAATTTTTCGTATGATTTTCTTGACAATCAAAGATAAAGAGTATGAGTTTTACCTGCAAAAATCATGTGCGTGTGAAGGATCGACTAAAACCCAGCATAAAACTGTTTCAAAGAGGGCACCATTACTTTGAACCTCGTTTTCTTCACTAATTTCAACAAAACCAATTCCCTCATCGCGAAGCACATCCAAGAGGAAGCCTCCATAAATTTCATCACCCACGTGACCAATTGTTACACAGCTAAGTCCCAGTCTTGCTGCTGCTATAGCCACATTGCAGCTACCACCAGCTTCCCAGAATTTCTAAAACCAAAAAATTAAAATAAAATCAAATTTAATGTTAATATTCCCTCAATGCTAATATCCAACTCCTTAAATTCCTATTTTGTAAGATTGGTGGGACCACAGCACTGATGATTTGAACTGTTTAATTTCTAGGTCTTATAAAAAAAATATATATATATATATTTATACATAAATTTAACTTGATCGAATATTCCTATAATAGAATGGAGACGTACGGAGAGCGGATGGTATTTGCTTCTCTCGCGTTATTTTTTTTCCATTTAACCCCAATTACATAAAATAAGTATTTTTAAAAATATAAATACACAAAAAAATTTATTTGTACAAAATATAACAAGACTAAAACATACAAGTACTATGTTTCTCTCATTCGTTCATCTCTATTTCTTATGATTTATATTTTTAATTCTAATAATTCATCAATTACTTATTTTTTATATTATGTGCATGATTCTTATTAGTATTACTTCTTTAAAACCTAAGAATTATTTTTAATATATTTCTATCCCCGCCCCCTTCCCACTACTTTTTTTAATATTTTCTCCCTACCCTATTCCGTTCAAATAGAAAATGAGAATGAAAAATTTCATCCCGATCGATTGTTATCCGTCCAATCTGTCCCATCCAATCGTATTCCGTCCTATTCAATTGTCGTCCCGACATGTGTGTTTCACCTAAACTTTAAGAATAATTATTCAATGCTCTTTGAGCAATGCTCTATTCAAATTACTAGATGACAAATCTTCACATGTTGAATAAAATAATAATAAAAAAAGTAATAAGTCTCACTAAACATATAAATAATTATGAAGTTAGAACGCCACCTAAACTTACTCTTATTTGCTCAAACTTTAAACAGTAAACAAAAATAAAAAGTTGGAAACCCAAAAAAAAATATAGGAGTCAGAGGAAGGGACTTATCCGTCGGTGGAGGAGTGGTAGTGGAATTAAAACCGACCTTGGCGGGTGGGAACTTGGATAAGAGCTCCGTGTAAGCCTTGCGTTCTTGGAAAGAGTCCGGCGGCAACTCCGGAACGTTCAGCAGAATATCCAGGCACAGATCTCCCAGAGTGGCCAAATCTATTTCCTTCTCGCTCCCAATCTTTTCTTCCATCACTCCAATTATTTCTTAAGCTCGTCGGGTTATTTGGGTCCAATTAATATAACACCTTTGTAGCTGTTAACTCTGTCTAAAATCACGGAAAATTCTTAACTGCTCTAGGAGAGATCATGTATCATGATTCATTTGGTGATATTTTTAATAAATAAAAATAATACATGCTAAATAGGTCTTCGCGTAAGCAAGAAATTTGCATAATGAGACTGAAATGTCTATTTTTTTTAGTTTTAAGTCCTAGTGCTTTGAAATAACAAGAAATAACAACACAATTTATTTTATTTTTAACAATATAGTTAACTTTTTTGCTAATAATACTAGAATCATTTCATTCCAGACAAAAAAGTTAAGTTTTTTAAAATCTGATCGGTTTTCTTTTTTAGAAAAGTAAGTAAAACAAGAAAAAAGTTTATAATATTTTTTTAAATGCCATACTTTAAAACATTTTTTTTTTAAAAAGATAAAACACAAAATTTCTTATGCCCAAATAGGGGATGAAGATCCAATACCTCATGTCCAAAGTGTTTGGCAAAATTTCTGTTGTCAATTTTTAACATTTTATTATTAATTTTAATAATAAATTATAAATTTTTTTAAATACTTACAAAAATTATAATTATTATTTTTTTATTTCAATTACAAATTAACACTTATCAAACACTCATAATTTATACAACAAATTACAATCTAAAAATTATTAATTTCAACAATAACAACCACCCTCGTTAACTTCTTTCCACGCCATTATTGTTTGACTTTGGGGCCAAAGATCCAATTCCACACGTTGAATTGACTTTTATAGAAATATATTAACTTTGAAAAAATAAAATATTATAAAATTTAAAACTTGTTAATTTAATAACCAGTCAATGCTCAATAAAAATAAATAAATAAAAACCCTCTTTTTATTAAAATTTATAGGAGTTTAAAGAATTGACTATGCTTAGAATAGTAATTTTTTGATTTTTTATTATGATTTTTTTTTTCTATTTTAAAGATTTTTTTGGTGTAAAGCTTTTCTTTTTCAATTATCCTAGAAAAAACAAATCTAGAGTACAACCGTTTTAAGTAAATTTAAAAAATTATTAAAGACTACAAAAATCTTATAAAAGCTTTAGCGGGACTTTTTTTGTTTTATCTGATTTTTTTTTATATTTGGGTAAAAAAAATTTACTTTTTAAATTTTTTGTGACGATACAAATTTAAATTTAAAAAATATCATTGCTTAGGCTAACTTTAAAAAAATGCCAAATACAAAAGAAAAACATATAAAGAAACAAGCCCACAAAATACTTCGTGTGCATTCAAAATTAAAATAGATTAAAATTTTAGCATTTTATACTTATTTCAAAATAAAATTATATTTTTATAATATCATTAATTTTATATTTGTTAGATGTCGTATTAAAATAATAAAATAATCTCCTCTTCAAATCATCCATTCCCTATTCCCTATCCCCTATCCCCTATCCCCGCTCTTTTATCACTTTTAGTTTATTGAATTATAGATGCGTTAGTGTACAACCACTTTTAGGTTATATTTACACTAATATTAAAAAGGAACAACTCATCAATGTGAATTTGAAATTAAAACTTAATTAATTTTTGTTGGGATTTAATCAATAATTCGTGAACACAAATGGAAACATAACTCTGCATGCATCAAAAAGAAAATTATGCATTGATATACGTAGTTCGACACAACGTTCATAGGTAAAAGAGATAATTTACTCTAATCGTAGAGTGTACAATCATAACACCAAAAATACCTCAAAAAACCCATTATGGATGATAATCAACCGCATGGAAGCCACCAAAGAATAAGCTTAGAAAAAGATGGTAGACTGCAGTATTAGGAGGCAAACTTCTCCAACTTAACAAATCCCATTATGGATGATAATCAACTTCATTCTTCAAACTACCGAGTCTACGGCATATAGAATAACCAGGGGGGAAGAAGAAGAAGAAGAAGAAGAAGAAGAAGAAGACTACCGAGTAAGACACGGTATTATTCTATTCTACATAGGTGAAGCTGACCAAATTTTGAACTAAAAATAGATTAATCATACTGTCCTTAAAACTTAACTAAAAATTTCCAAGTAGAATTAGCACAAGTATCATGAAGTAAATACACCTTCAAGAAAAAGGAAGAATGGTAATATATATACACACATATACATATACATTAAACTCAGAATAAAAAACGAAATACATTGGAACTCTCAACTCTACTGGAGCACCCCTTCTTTACAATATATTCCATTGTCATACATGTTACTCCGTTGTTTTTAATAAAAACATTCAAAGCTGATTTGAGAGAAAAAAAGGAATTAATTATCTCCCAGGTATCAATGAAAGAGCGATAAGTCACAAAAGGCACACACAGATGTCTGCAAGCCAAGACCAAAGTAAACCATTAACGTGTGGTTCAACTAACAATAGCTTTCCCTATAAAAATTTAAGCCTTCCCTTGGTGACTTTTGTAATAATTAATGAGCTTATATATTATAAATTCATAATGCACAACTTAAATGTCATTAAATTTTAATAGCTATAAAGTATTGTATATATTAAAACACAATATTTGATTTGTTAACTAAATTTGAATTTCGAATTCACTATTCCAAAATTTATATTATTGTTTTAACTTTAATTTATATAGATCTATTTTTTTTAAGGGGGTTGTAAATAAGTATGGATCTTGTACAATTTTCTTAAAAAAAATAATTGAGCAAATCATCAGATTTTCTACCTACTGCTAAGCAACATAAAAAATTGAATTTATAGATAGTGAATCTTCAAGAAATATATATCTTGAATCAAACATGTTATTTAGCTTTCAACAAATATGAATCTTAAAGAACTCATCAAAATTAGAATAAGAATAAACATGTTGAAAAGTCAAAAATTAACAACAAAAAACAAAACTAGCCAACTGTTATAAAATTGAAGAGATTTGAGACAAATCTAACAACGCCCAAATAGTATTTGGCTTGTCTGACTACTATGAATAATTTTATGTTGAAAATAATAGAAAATGTAAGATCTATTAATGAAAAAACAAAATCAAAAAATTCATGACCTAAAATCCTCTTACACAAGCCGTAACGGTGCCGTTACGGAAGGTGTAACGGCTGTTACACTTGTGAATTTCGTTCACACTGAAAAATCACCGGCCGTAATGGGTAATGGAGGCCACCGAAACCATTATGTAACGACATTACGTAACGGTAACGACCGCTTTTTAAAACTATGAATCTAAATGCTCAGAGATTCCTATGCATAATGCTGGTATATGATACTAGGCTTGAGTTAAGTTCCTCTTCATTTTTCTTCTCTCCACTTTTTGTCCATTTTGCGCATGTGAGCCACCTCGGTCACACTTTGATGATTGAAACTATTCATCTTGTAACCTCCATATGTAAGACAAGCATTTTGAGCGGTATGTATAGCATCAGCCAAAATAATTGGGAAACTTTTCTTGACAAGTAATCCTTTAGCAATTTCACACATATGGTGCATAATGAATCTGTATACATTTTAGTGTAAATTGGGGTTGATGCCCTATTTTAAGGACTTTGTTAGGAATAAGTCCTAATCAATATTCATCTATCCCACCAAGTCCTTTTTAAAATTTTTCATTCACTTGTTGACTATATTACCCTTTTTAACACATTCAATACAGATACATATATACGGGTTGTATGTATTCAGGGGAAAGAGATATATTTGGCATGTTTTTGAAAGTCGTCAACATTCCTTTTTCAAAGATCAGTCCCATTAGCCCCGGAATCTATTGGCATTGTTAGATTATATGTATATGGAGTTGAAATATGTTGCATACCCACTTTTCGGTGACTTTCACTGTTTTCTGGTTGTGATGCCAAGCTTCCATCAATCAGATTTTTTCGCATACATTCAAGGTCAGTTTCTAACTCATCCCCGATATGTTATTTCTGTATTTTTTCAGAATGAATTTTTACATTGCCTTATTTATTTGATTTTTCTATCGTTTTTGGTCGAGATATTCAGTTTGAGGGTCTATGAAGTCAATGTTCATTAGTAGTATGTACTGTTGCAAATAATGAGGATTTTTGGAAGTGAACTTTTTTTGAAATGTTTCATTTTATGCAACCTATCCAAATCCCGTAAAATGAGAGAAAAGTGTTTTGTATTTTACATGCTATTTTTGGAATGTATTTTTTGCCATCTCATTTTTTGTTAGTTGTTATTTTATCATTTGATGTAGCATATCAATCATAGGGCTGCAGGTTTAATGTCTTCTTTATCATGTTGTTGACCGGTAACTAAAAAATGTGTTAAAAAGGGTAAAATATCAACAAGTGAATGAAAAATTTTAAAAACAACTTGATGGGATAAATAGTGATTAGGACTTATCCCTAACGAAGTCCTTAAAACAGAACTCATCCCCAATTTACACTTTTTTTTTCAGAAGCATGAGGGAGTTCTTCTGAAACAGTTTAGCTTTTGATGGAGTGGTTGCTCAGCTGGACTTCTAACACATGAAGACAGAAACTCCAAACATAAACTTATATTCCTATGTTTCTGAACAATGTGAAAATAATTTTATCTGGAACCCGTACGCGAGCTTTTTATATAAAAGAGGAACAAAAAGTAATCAAATCATATTCCATATATATACTCCTCATTCATTGCGAGCTCACTAGGGAGTTATGGAATTTTGCTTTGTTACCACTTGGAATGGATTGGATCTTTTGAGAGGGAGGTCAGTGAGGTGGGAGAGTGCGGAGTAGTCAAAGAAGAGTGTGGGTGCTAATTCCTCAACTATTTGTTGTGGTTGATTTGGTTGGAGAGGAACAAAAGATCTTTTGAAGTGGCCAAGTCGCTGAAGCATTCTCCTCTATAATCTGTAAGGTTGGATGTCTGTGCATGGGGTACCATCAGTTGATGAGATGGTTGATTTCATAGAAAAGTCATCTATTCAATTCTTTGTAGGGAATTTTATTGTTTCTCCCTTTTTTGTGGAAACCTTTTTCTTTTGCCTTTCTCCCATGTTGTACAGGCTTTTCTCCCCTTTTTTGGGGTGGCATTCTCTTAATGCCTATTTATAGAATCTTTCTAAAGCATAAAAAAAAATGAAGTTTAACGAAGGAAGAGAAAACAATATTTTTTCGATGGTCATTTAAAAATAATAACAAAAAAAAAAAGCAACAAAAGCAATATCAGGGAATTCAGAGTATCTAACCAAATTTGTTTTGGGAGGTGGGATGGGTTGGACCATTGAAGCAGTGGTGTTTAGACCGGTTTGCAGAGCACGTCGAGAACTAGAATGATTCAAGACAACTTGCGCATCACCTGTTTCACTTCTGGTTTTCCTTGGAACTTCAAAAAGGCAGGAATAATGGTCCAAAAGCATCAGCATCAAGCAAACATACCTTAAGTTCACACTTCTCGGCAACCGCAACAACCACCTGAGTATCCAAACACATGCTGCATTAGTAAGAAAACCTTGGAAAGTGCCAGTAATATGAAGACCACTACCAGAATATAAATTTTAATATAATTCCAAACTTTGTACGAACAGAGTAATTTTAAATACCAGTATGCAACCAACCAGTAAGAAAGCTTATTGAGGAGGATTTTTTCTACCATACCATAGTTATTGTTTACTAAATTCACCAGTTGAATCAGTCAATGTTTTTCAAGAAGTATGTACAGTAGTACAGACGCTATAAGTGACATAAAGCGATTCATCCTGCATTTCACTTTGCGATACTGAGCATTTCCAATGTAAAATCCCAAACTTAAAAAACCAAGGAAAATCGACTTGCACTATATCTATAGAGAGTATTCTATGCTTCTTAGCTCTCCTATATGAGTGCATCAAGCCACTGGTATCTCATGACAGATACTGCTAAGCTTCTTGAACATTCCTTAATTCATGAATCACAAATTTATAGTGATAAAGACATTCTTAAAAATAATGGGAAGAGCAATGGTCATTAAAGTTTAAAGTGAATAAAAAAAATAGCAGTTCGCATCACTTGTGGCAGAAGGGGTTTTACCAAGAAGAGCGGTATGGCTCTTTCATGAATTTTGTACTCTTTTACTATTATAAAAATTACCAAAAACAAATTAATCAAGAAGTCAACCAAAAAAATGACAATCTGCATCACTTATTGAAGGCAACACTTTATATAATTCTATTACAATTACTGGGAAACCGTTAATAAAGGGCATGACACTATTCCTCAAGTTGACCATGCAGTTTGTAGCTTCACAGGTTTATCTCTGGCCGGAGTTGTTGTTGTTGTTTGGTCAATTCTTCAAGTCTGTTTACAACTTTTTGAGCCACATCCCCATATGCTTTGGAAACTGCAGAGTCAGGATTTGATATTACTACAGGGACACCTTCATCAGAACAACTCCTAATCTCCACCTCCAATGGTATCTGAAATAGTGAAGTACAAAACTGATTGGAGCAAGTAAAGGTAACAAAAATCTGATTGTTTCCAGAAGTGCATTAATAAGAGAATGTGTCGAAACCCACAATTGTCGAGTCAATGAGAACTTTGAAGCAAACTATCATAAAGGAGCAGCTATAAGCCTTTGGGTCGCAGCCCCAAAGGTCTGTTGTAATTCCAGTCTTCAATTGGTAGCAACATGATCCTGAGAAATTTCATTAAAAAAATTTCCTTGGCAAAGCCATCAAGATCTACATATTTTCTCCTTTGTGTATGCTCTAGCAACTAGAAGTAAATTGCATTATTTTTTTTTCTTTTGATAAGTGTGATCTATAGAAGGGCAAGGAATGCCATCCAAAAAGGGAGGAAGATCCAGTACGTCGACAACAAAAACTCCCATCAAAAGAGTAGACTACAAAAACCCGACAAAAAGATCCGACAAAAATATCACAAAAGGTGACGATAAAACCCACCGTTTCATCAAACTGAAGGAGCATCGCATTTAGACAACCATCTATACAAATTACAAAGGAGAGCGCCCTTCATTTATGCAACATTGATTCATCCCCATCAAAATATCACATGTTCACAGTGATTCATCCCCATCAAAATATCACATGTTCCATTCCAACCATATGCGCCACATCAAACACAAAGGGAATAGCGCCCACACCCTCCTCTTGCTCCTCGAAACTCTCCTTCCTCTCCAGCTCAACAAAACCGCAACCACCTCCTTCACAAAACGCACTCCACTCCAAACAACATTAATTCCTCAGTGAACAAACAGTGTTATTACAGAGACAACACATGTCAGTTAACATATAATCCCTCTGAATCAAAGATCTTTTCATGCGCAACAACCCAAGAAAAACATGCTACCTTTGAAGGATGTCCCTCAGTGGCTCAACAAGCACCTATGAAAAAACTGGAAGCTAAAAGACCCTTTGCAATCTCATCTCCATCTAACAAAGTCCACCCCTTCGCCCAATCTATTGCATTCATACAAAATTCCCAAAAGGGTAAAAGCACATCCAATTCTTAGTACTACACAATCTTCCTCAAGTCAATGTCCCATGTTGGATAGCTTGATATACATTATTGGGCCCATTTCCTAACAGCTTAAACTTTTGGGACAATTAGTGACTTAACATGGTATCAAAGCTCAAATTCCACGAGATCATAGGTTCAAATCTCGTGCTATATACTTCCATGTTATATTTGTTATTATGCACTATTTGTGTTGATGCACCTATTCAGTTCAGTCTGTTTGTCTCTTCACGTGCGAGACAGAGTCTCACGTGAGGAGGAGTGTTGGATAGCTTGATATACATTAGTGGGCCCATTTCTTAACAACTTAATCTTTTTGGATAATTTGTGACTCAACATGTTATCAGAGCTCTGGTTCCACGAAATCTTGAGTTCAAATCTCGTGATGTGTTTCCCTATAATATTTGTTATTGTGCACTATGTGTGTCGGTGCACTTATTTAGTTTATTTGTCTTTCCACATGCGAAATAGAGTCGCACGTGAGGAGGAGTATTGGATAGCTTGATATACATTGTTGAGCTCATTTCCCAACAGCTTAAAATTTTAAAACAATTAGTGACTTAACACGGTATCAGAACTCTACCTCCACGAGGTATTGGGTTCAAGTCTCGTAATGTGTTTTTCTGTTATATTTGTTATTGTGCACTGTGTGTGTTGGTGTACCTATTCAGTTTGTTCACCTTTTCACGTGCGAGACAGGATCGTATATGAGGGAGAGTGTTGGATAACTTGATATACATTGTTTGGCCCATTTCCTAACAACTTAAATTTTTGGAACAATTGGTAACTTAACATTCCCAAAGCAAAAAACCAAAGTCTATTTAGACATAATCTGCCACCACAACCCCTCTATCTTTAGCCAAGGAAAAGATAAATGGTAAAGACCCGCAAAGGGCCCCATCACCACACCATACATCAAATCAGAAGCTCACCCGATCTCCTCTTCCTACCTCAAAGAAGATATGCTTGAAAAATTCATCCCACACCTTACTATATCTTTACACAAACCCTTAACATAAGATACGACCACTTGCAGAGTGCCCAAATCCCCTGTCTAGGATCCATATTTCCTCAAGAACCTTCCTTCATAAATTGTTCATCTTCAAAGCAAATCCCCACAACCACTTCTCCAAGAGGGATTTGTTGAAAGTGACTATACTTTTGATGCCAAAACCTCATTCATTCAATGGAGGCACAAACAGTACTTCAGTCCACCAAATGATATCTAAAGACATCCCCCTCCCTCCCTATAAGAAGTCTCTCCGCAGCTTCTCTGGCCTCGTAGCTACCATGCTCGGGATGGTACATACTGAAAGAAAGTAGGTTAAGAGGCTAGACAAAGTGCTCCTGAGAAGAGTAAGCCTACCCTCCGTTGAGAGGGTCGCTTCAAACCAGCCAATCTCTTTTGAAATCTCTCTACAACCCCATCCCAGACAGATTTCACCTTAAAAGTTGCTCTTGAAAGAATCCCCAAATAGGTAACTGGAAGAGCTCCAATCATGCACCCTAAATAGTGGCCAAACTTCCTAAATTTGGCACATCACCAACCAGGATAAACTATGAGCTGGCCAAGTTCACCCGAAGTCACGACACAACCTCAAAACAAAGGAGAACACACTTGAGATTCCCTAGTAGGCTCGGTTCTATACCCACAAAGACCATCATGTCATCTGCGAAGAGAAGATGGGAGATAATTAGTGGATATCCACGAATTGTGCCTGCCATAAGCGTTCTGTACTGCCTCGAATAAAACGACGGAAACCCATCATGACAATAGTGAGGAGGAAAAGATAAATGACATCTGCCTCAACCCTCTCAAAGCCTAAAAAAACCGACTAGAGATTGATTCACCAGAATCGACAGAGCAACAAATAAGATACAGAACTGGATCTATGCCCCCCATCGCTTACCAAAGCCCATCCTCTGTAAGAGATAAAGAAGGAAGCTGTAACACCCCGATTTCTCATAACCTCAAGAGCGGAAAATAACTACACATTAGCCATACATGAAAACGATAAATAAGCATACTGTTAGAAGAGAAAGAAAAAAATACGAAAAAGTGTGTATCTCATTGTGAGACATACACTTATTTATTAAGCAAATGAGAGCCTACAATAGATACAGTTGGAGCATAGATATCAATCATACCCAACTTATTACAAATAGAGTGAGCCCGGGGCCCGGGCAGTGCCTTAATGAACACGTCAGCCAACTGTTCACCAGAACGAACAAAGCCAAAATCGATAGTGCCGTTCTTATACTCGTGGCGGATGATATGACAGTTGATCTCGATGTGCTTAATTCGCTCATGAAACACTTGATTAATAGCAATGTAGACAGCAGACTTATTGTCACACCACAACTTGGTAGGACCCATAGGTGGTTCGTCTAATTCAATGAGAAGTTGTCGAACCCACATGATTTTGGACGTTGCCAAAGCCAAAGACCTGTATTTCGCCTCAACACTAGATCTCGACACCACATCTTGCTTCTTGCTTTTCCACGAAACCAAGTTCCCACCAACAAAAATAGAGAACCCTGATGTGGATCTCCTATCAATCGGGCATCCTGCCCAGTTTGCATCAGAATAACCATCGGTACAGAAATGATCCCGATCACAAAACTGTAGAAATAAAAGCACATAAAGAAGCTGGCAAGCCCTTATAGGAGTCAACATACCATGGGTGATCCCAACAGAGACGAAAAGGGCGACGGACAGCAATAGAGGGCTCACTTACCGGCGAATCAACCGATGAGAGAACTGGCTCAGCAGGAGGTGGATCACAGTAAGGCGAAGCTGCAGGAGGTGACACCGGGAGCGGCTCAGAAGGGGAGGCAAGAGTATCAGTTGTAATCAGAGAGACTAAAAAATCGGCAGACAAAGGGGAGGGAGGTGACTCACGACCCAGAGGTGGAACAGGAGAAGAAGGAAAATAGAATGGGGTCGACTCCAGGAATATAACATCCCGAGACACAACAAAACGACGAAGCGCAGGACAGTAACACCGATACCCCTTCTGGTGTTTAGGGTAGCCAAGAAAACACGCATTTGAGGGCACGAGCATCAAGTTTAGTAACCTCTGGCCTGGTGTCACGCACATAGCATACGCAACCAAAGATTTTAAGAGGCAGGGAGTGCCCAAGTAACATAGGAGCTAACACTGACATCGGAAATATACCACCCAAGACAGTAGACGGCATGCAATTAATATAATAACAAGCTGTAAGAACAGCCTCATTCCAAAAATGATGAGGAGCATGCATATGACATAGGAGAGCACAGGCTGTATCCAAAACATGTCTATTTTTCCGCTCAGCCACCCCATTTTGTTCGGGAGTATCAAGACACGACGTCTTATGGAAAATGCCATGACTCACTAGAAACTCCCTCATGGCAGAAGGCATATACTCTCCCCCATTATCACTACGCAATATCCTAACACAAGTACCAAATTGAGTTTGCATAGTCTTACAAAATTGAGTAAACACAGATAAAATCTCAGATTTATTTTTCATTAAATAGAGAAAAGTGGCACAAGAGTGATCATCGGCAAAACTGACAAAATAACGAAAACCAAATAAAAAGGTAACCGGACCAGGTCCCCAGACATCAGAGTGTACTAGCTGAAAAGGAGCAGAAGCACTTTTATTGACTCGAGACTTGAAAGGCACACGCAGGTGCTTGGCAAAACGACACGACTCACACTCAATAGCAGACACATACCTTAAATTAGGGTAAAGAATTTTAAGACTAGACAAACTAGGGTGCCCAAGCCGGCAATGGATATCAAGGGTAGAAGACGACAAGGCAGAGTACGCCTGAGCAGAAGCAGCATCTAGTAGGTACAACCCCCCTAAGACCCGTCATTTACTGATAATCCTCTTCGTCGTAAGATCCTGAAAAATACAAGAATCATGAAAAAATGTCACAGAGTAACTCAAATCAGTGATAATCTGACTGTTTGATAATAGATTGAATGGATTATCAGGAGCATACAAGACATTGTATAAAGAAAGGGCAGGAGTTGGTGTCGCAACATCACAACCCTCAACAGCTAAGAAGGAGCCATTAGCCACCAACACACCAGCGTGACCAGGGGTCAACTTATAATCTGATAGAATACCTGATGATCCAGCCATGTGAGCAGAAGCGCCAGAATCAATAACCCAGGTGTGGGAGGTAGCCACACATGCAGTGAGATTACCTGCAAAAGTGGCTGCTAGTACCTCATAAGAACTTGTACTCTGTCCAATCTAACCATACATATACTGGTCATACTCTGCAACAGTCATCTCTACAACTCGTCTAGTCGAATTAGAGGCCCCCTGAGGACTTGGCAGGATATAGTCCTGCTGGCTAAAATCAGATGTGGCATTGGCCACCAGTGGGGGTTTCCCATTAAGCTTGTAACATTCACTGCGAATGTGTCCCCGGATCCCACAATAGTGGCACGTACGGATCTCACGACCTCCTCCACGACCGGACCTGTTACCACCACCACCACCACCACCACCACCACAACCGTGGCCTCGACCGCTACGGCTACCATGAAAACCCACTAAAGCAAACTAATCAAAGGTCTCAACAGAAGATGTTCCAGTACCACGAGACTCATCCCGGCGGGACGCTCGATTCACACGTTGGAATGTCTCAAAAAGAGTGGGAATGTCGGCCCCAGCAAGAATCTGAGAACGAGCGGAGTCAAACTCGGAATCCAAACTAGCTAAGAAACACACCACTAACAGTTGCTGCTGCTGCTGAAACTGAGACAACTGATTGGTGAACGGGAGAAGGCGATCAAACTCATCGGTCAAAATCTTGAATTGTATAAAATGATCCTGAAGAGGCTTGCCGGACTACTGGGATTGAAAGAAATCTTTCATGACGTCATATAGACGGGAAATATCATTAGTGGTTGAATAGATGAATTATAACGAGGACCAGATCTCTTTCACAGTATCAATATTGGTCACCAAAGTCTGAACGGAAGGATCCATCGAGTTGAGCCACTGACTAAATATCCGGGCATCATCCCGAGTCCAAGTCCGAAAAGTTGCTGATGTTCGTGAAGGAGGATCATCAAACAGGTGGGAATCTAATTCCATGGCTTACAGAGACTTAAAAACACTTTTCTTTCATAAAGCATAACCATTGGCGCCATCAAGTCGCCGATCGACCAACCGTGTGAATGACGAGAACACACCTCTGTGGTACGCTGCCAACCAGCTTCAACCTGGGATTCGCGAGTTACAGAATCCTCTGACATCCTTGTTCACCAACAAGGGGACCAAAAAATACCACAAAAACAAATACAAGTCTCAATCCACACGGAAGTATAACAAAGAACCACACCGGACCCTCACAGCATCATCAAACTCGCAGACATCGCGGAACCACACTGGCAGACTGATGCAGTGAGGGAAAGAGAGAGGAAAGGCAAGTCTAGCGACTGAGAAAGGGCCTACAAGGTCTATCGGAGGCGGAGGAAGACCCTACAGGTATGTCGGGGTCTAACAGTGGTTGTCGGTGACAGAGAAAGGCCCCTGGAAGAGCTGTCGGTGGCTGACAACACCCCTAGAGGGGCTGACGGGGCGGCGACCTTCCTGGTCGAGTTGACTGAGATCGACGTCACCCCTGAAGGCCCGACTAAAGTCGTCGAGCACCATAAAAAGGCCCGACTGACGTCGTCGTCACCCCTGGAGGGGTTAACGAGGGTTGGCGCACACTGTGGGTAAGCCGACTATGGTTGGCGAGTGTTCCTTAAGAGCCGATGAGGGTCGGCGACGACTGTTAGAGGACCGACGAGGGTCGGCGATGACTGCCAGAGGGCTGACGAGGGTCGGCGAGGGGTCTGGTGGTTGGCGGCTAAGGTTAGGGCTTCTGGTTTGGCGGATGGTTTAAGTGAAAGCTAGAGTTTCGTGGTAGCTAGGATTTCATGGCTCTGATACCATGTTAGAAGAGAAAGAAAAGAATACGGAAAAGTGTGTATCTCATTGTGAGACATACGCACGTATTTATTAAGCAAATGAGAGCCTCCAATAGATACCGTGGGCATCCCCACAGATTATTATTAATACTTAATATCTTAATACTAAATATATATACTAACACATACTAGGGAAAAGATTACATTGATGGCGTTTGGCATTACTGAAACTAGTAACTTATAGATTGTAACTTGTAGCAGAAAGCCAAAAATTATGAGTGTTTAGTAAAAATTATAACTTGTAGCTGAGATAGAAAAAAAAATAGTTATAAGTTGTCGCAGAAGTTGTGGGTATTTAAAAAAACTTGTATCTTGTAGCTAAAATTAGTAACATGAAGCTAAAAACTATTAGCAATAGCTTTACCAAACACCCCCATTACCAACATCACAAAAATAAAGAAAAGATAAAATTTCATGTATATGCCATAACTTTTTTTTAAAAGTAATACGATAAAAAAGAAATTGCATGCAAAGTCACTTCTTAGAACCACGTCGGTCAAGACTCCACATCATTTGTAGCAAAATCTTCAACAGACCAGTCGATAACCTCCTAACCTGGCACAAAACGCCACAAGCTGCAAAGCCCAGTAGAAAAACCAAAATTTATGTCCACCAACTCAAAAGACAAATCATGCATAAGAAAGAATAGGATAGCATAGCAACGACATAATATTAAGTACAGTAACAAGAATGCAAACATGAATATCAGTCAAGCAATTCATTTGTTAACCATAAGGCTGATTAGGTAGGTAAATCTAGAGTCTTCAATGTCATGAAAGACCAAACTTACCCTAACCTCTAGATGTAGACACTCGGGCCGATCGTAACCTTCTTTGTAATGCTATAACAACTTAGTCGAGCTATATACCTAACTCGGGCATCCGACAAAACAAAGTCGTAGAATACATTGGTCACGATCACGATCATCCGATACTTATCTGCCTCAACGGTGTAGGTCTAAATACATGCCACCCAACTTCTACCTCAATATCATTAGCCTAAGCATATGAGATCATTTATAAGTTCAAGTATGAATTAAACATGACAACATAGTATGAAAATAAAAGTTAAGGCAAGGATAAACACTTAGTCATGAAGTCAACAAGTTAGTTGCAAACAATAAATAAATAAATAAATGCTAGCACATTAGTAATAAAATTGACAGAACAATAATATCTCATTACAATATATGATACAACAAATATGGAGTTTGGACCTGTACTAAGGTGAAGATTTAGATAGGATCTTTCCTGAGTTTGGTCAGAGCTCTTCCTTAATTTTGCATTTTACTTTTATTTTCTTAGAACCTAATTCTTGAAATAAGTGGGCCAAAATAAAACCACCAAACACAATAAAAAGAACTTTCAAAATTCGAATTCTAGAAAAATAAAATAATAATTTTTTGCTCAGAGAGACACACACATAGAGCAAGTCTCCTTTCTTCATTTTTCATCTTTTTTCCTTCCCCTGATTTTTGAAGTCTCCATGCCTTTTTATGGACAATAATTACATATAAAATAAAATCAAATAAAAAAATGTCATAGTATCGTAATAGAATGACAAAACCAATGCACATTTATATGCGCATTTTATCAAATGTGGTTGGCTCCATTTTAGCTTGTGATGAATGGCCACGATCAATTCGATGATTTTAAGGATGATCCAGTGTAACACTAACATGGTACACCCGTCAGAAATGCATATTTATTGGTTGTGGGAAACATTGTCCAAATGAAACCATCTAATTCGACCGATAGTGATCATGCGTGGCAAGGTACATCGGATGAATGTTAATGCTTGTCTTTGATTGGATAATTTAATTTATTTAAAGGCTTTTTAAAGAGAGATTACAGACATTTAGCTCATAAGTATGATACATTTTCAATTTCCCATGAAAACAAAATCAAAAAAATGGAGCACCTTATTGCCACACAGAATCAGGGGAAACTCAACCTCCAAAGACAACTTGATCGAGAAGCAAACTCTACAAAGTCGTCATGCGAATTTCATGGTAGAAGCCCTTAAAACTCTATAATTTCTACAAGCCACTAGCATGTTATTGTAAATATAACGTATTGCTAATCTTTCAAGTTGTCTGAATTTGGTTACGTGGCATAGGCAACCAAAAGCAAACACATTTTAAAAGACCTCAAGCCTTACCTTTCTACATTCATTTTTATTTGCTGGAAAGGCATCCAGAAAGCTCAGTAATAGTTATGAGATAGGCGCCCTATCACCTAATACCAACTATGAATGATTGAAAGTAGCACAATTGGTTATAGGGTAGAATTGCAGATCTACGAATGGCCACAGCCAAGCACCTTTAACAAACAAGTAGCTAGCTTCCACCTTACTTAACAGCAAGGCGCGAAAGCCTCGCCTATAACTTCTACTTCTACTTAGCAGTCCCAAAAAAGTTCTCCTTTAACACACAAGTACGCTCACGCTAGTACAAAACTAAATAAAGCACCTTCTCATTTCTCCGGACCTTCTATGAACAAGACTTTGAGCTATAGCAAATAGCTCATTGGTTGAGCTTTGTTCTATGCTCGCTTAACTGTTCCTATACTTGCTCGAACAGGAAAGCCTAACGAGCTAATAAACCGTTAGCCCAATCCACTTGTTGCCCGCTTGCTTTCTCACCTTGCTTCTCCATCTACTTAGTTAAGATGTCATGGGCTCCCACCTGGAAGTCATTACCGAATTCGTCTATTGATATTGACCCTAAAACAAGTAAGAAACGCTATTCCTGTTTTATGGCATTATGGATGGAATTGACAGCCTTCTATAGGCACTATCGTGGAGAGGATCTGTACCACAGAGAAAAAAAATTATTATATTTTTTCAATACATTTTTTAGTGGCGCTTATGGCCCATTACATTTCTTTTTTATTTTGCTATAAAAAAAAAGAAAAACAAAAATAAATGATGTAGATATGAGAAATTATTTTGCAGATCTAGTTACGACAATGCTCAGACCTTTTTGCTTCATCCCCTCTTTGTAGATTCACGTGTTTGGCATTAAAGATCTTTCAACATATTTGAAAAATCTGGTGACGATCCATCTGGTTCTCCTAACATAACCACATGAATCTAAAATAAGAAAAGTGGAAAGAACAACAGAATGAACACAAAGAAGAATCAAGAGAGTTTCAAGATCATTTGGATAGCCGAACCAGGGAGGAACAGAGATGAAGTTGAAGCAGAAGAGGACAAGAAAAATTAAAAAGGAGATAGGCATGAGCTCAAAATAGCATCACTCGGGCTCCATTGTTTCAACAGGGTTTGTGGTCTGGGGCTGCTATCCTCATGTCGTGGCCCTTTTATAGGGGGGAAAAAAGTAAAAAAGAAGAGATATATCAATAAATGGATTTTTCATATTCTGTGCACACATGGCAAAAAATGGGCTCTCACCTTTAATCTTTGTTCGGTTTTGATAAACAAAATCAAACAAAGAGGGGAAGTTGTTAATACCCCGATCTGCCCCATTGAATAAACGAGATTATTATTATTATGATTATTATTCCTCCTTATTAAATATTTATTTCACAGGAAGAAGTAACAAAAATGGATGTGACGTCCAAAAACAATGAGAAGCAAATTCCCGTCAAGTTTGAACACTCGTAGTGTCAAATTTTTCCTTCTACACCTTTCAGCCAAGAAGAGCCCATCATGTGAAAAAGAAATTAAATTATCCAATCAAAAGCAAGCATTGACATTCATCCGATGCACCTTGGCACACATGATCACTAACACAAAATTCGGTGGATTTATTTTGGTGGTTTTATTTTGGCCCACTTAGCTCAATAATTAGGTTCTAATAAAATCAAAGTGAATTGCAAAATTAGGGAAGGGCTTCGCCCAAACTACAAAAAGATTCTGTCTAAATCTTCATTTTTGTACAGGTGCAAACATTAACTTTATTGTGTCAGATATTATAATGAGATATTATTATTCTCTCCATTTTATTACTAATATGCTAACATTTATTTATTTATTGTTTGCAACTAACTTGCTGACTTACTAATTTTTCGTTTTCCTTATTATTTTTCTTTTGCCAACCGGACATTTATATATGTTTATTCCACTGTTGTCTTATTAGGATAGAATAATACATAAATAGTTGTAATGTAGTTTGGTTTATATTTAAGCATTTATGTCTTTTATTTATTATCCTTATTCCACCAACCGAACATTTATATATGCTTATTCCATCGTTGCTTTATCAGGATATAATAGCACATATACTTGTACCATAGTTTGGTTTATATTTAAGGATTTGTACTTTTTGTTTATTATTTTTACTCCACCAACAGGGCATTTATATATATTTATTCCATCATTATCCTATCAGGATAGAATAACACATATATACTTGTACCGTAGTTTGGTTTATATTTAAGCATTTGTATTCCTTTATTTCTATTCTGCCAACTAGACACTACATTCATTGGGTATCCCACATCCTAGTGCCCCCTTTGACAGATTACTACATTCATTGGGTATCCCCCATCAATAGTAACTTTACGAACCTTGTTCGCACACCGAAGAAAAGTATAAAATTTATTGGTGCGCATCCACTCCATGTGAGAGGTGCAAGAAGAAAATAAGAAAAAATATACCTTCTTTCCTTCAATTTTTTTTCACTCCTTTTTTTCACCTTTTTTTGACTCTTTTGTCTTCTTTCTTTTTTACTCTCTTTTTTTTCACTCCTTATTTTATTGTTTTTTTACTCTTTTTTTCCCAAAAATTTATGGCTCAAAGTCATGCTCATAGGAGTTCATTGGGATTTGCCCAGGCGGTAACAAGTTTCTGAGGCTGATGGGAGTTGGCAAAACTTTCGTGGGGCAAAAGAAATTGTCTTCGACTAATGGTGAAGATTTCGTGGGGCAACAGGCAATGGTGGGAAAGCGTCGCGGGTTTGTTCAAAGTTGAAAGTGAAGGCATCATAGAGAAATGAGAGATGGAATAGAATGGGAAACGGGTTTTTCTTTGTTGTGGGGCTATGATTTGAGTAGTAGGCTAAAGTAAAAGACTAAAGGTTGGGCACTAAAGATTTGGGTAAAATAAAAGGTTAAAGGGTTGAGCTGGGCTTTAAGTGGTGGGCTAAACGGCTTAGGTAAAATAAAAGGTTAAAAGGTTTTTTTTTTCTTTTTGTTTGTTTCTAGGCTAGATTTGAGTTCAAATGATTGAAATATAGGCCCTAGGTCCTAGATCTGTTTTTTTATATAAATGGGTTTGGGTTGATAATGAACTTGGATATGGTTTGGGTTTGGGTTTGGGTTTCGGGTTGGGTCAAGAGTTTTTTACCAGCTGGTTCAGAGTTGGGGCTTTTTTGTCAAACGGGTCGGGTCAAATGGGGTGGATTTCTTCTTCGTTGCTAAGGCTATAACAAGAGAGAAGAGACCGACGAGTATGGTTCTTTGACAGAGGTGACGACGCAAGGCAGCTGAGGAGAAGCGGCGATGGTGACGCGAAGCTAGAGGGCAATGTCGCAACCTTGGAATAGCGACTGATTGACCACGGCGCTCGTGGTGGTGGCGGCGGCGGCGGAGACCCTTTAGGTTGGCAGCGCTAGCAATGGGCTCTGTTTAGCTTTTCTATGGGGATTCTGATCGGAGCAATTGCCAAGAGCGACGTTTCACGACAAAAGGAAGGTGAATGACACATGTCGATGACGACTGGTTGAGCATCGACGGTGATGGCGGTGCTGTGCAACTAGCACCATGGTAGTTGTGGGGCCACGGTGGCTGTGTAACCGGTGGTAGTGGCAATGGTTGACGATGGAAGGTAACTTTGGATCATGTTTTTCCTCTAGTACCAAATGATGTAGCACCAATAAAAAAGAAGAATAACAAATGGATAAAAAGAGGAGAACAGATAGAAGAGGGGAGGAAGACGAAATGGAAAGGGAGAAATCACCCAACTATTAACTCAAATTCTTACTCATCAATACCCGATTAATACATTAATAAATCCTTTTATTTATAAGCATAAACCTAACAGAAAAGGAAATAGAAATCCCTAATTAAATGAAAACAAATAATAACCTAATATAAGAAAATAAATAATATCCTATTTAACTGAAAAGTCTTATTTCTTATACGGCAAACCTCAATCCCAGAAAAAGGAGGGGGGGTTGTGCTTAGGTAACTGACAGCCATCACTTTAAAAAACTTATCAAATCTCTATGAACATGATGGAAAGTAAATAAAATAATATCCTAAATAATATCCTAATACTATAAGAAAAGTGAATAAACTCAAATTCCAATAAAATACAATCCCATATATTGTCCGCATCATAAGGGCATGACCTCCACCCAAGATTTTAAATCGCGGAATCGTCCGGCGTAACGGTTGCGGTCGCGTATAACGGATATCGGGCGTATCGGTCAACCCGTAACGGGAATCGGGCGTCGCGGACGTGAATTTTTTCCAAGTGCTAGCAATTAGCATAAAACTCATTGATACACATATTATAATTTTATTTACTACAAATTAAATGTTTGTAATTATTTTTAATTGCTATTTGGACACAAAAAACATATTTTTTAAAATTTATGTTGTTTTTAAAATTTTAAAAAAATACGATATTGTTGTATGGTAAAAGAATTTTACTAAGTATCTAT
>JAOTRH010000006.1:10748036-10773564 GCA_034768845.1 Heliamphora exappendiculata | reverse complement strand
TAACTTAAATTAATTTTATAATTAAATTATGTCAAAGTGCCTCTAGGTATGAGTAATTATTAGTGTTATTACAATTATTTATTTATAATTTTACAAATCAATTGTATTATTAAAAATAAATAATTCTTAACTACACATTATAATAGTAAATAATATTTTACGACATAAAATGAAAAAAGCCGGGGTATGCTCTAATTTTAGAGGATTTAAATTAAACTTCTCAAATAGAACCTTTTAAAAATTTATACAAAGTATAAAAATAAATAATAAAATTAACTCAATAAATAATTATAACTGAAAAGATAATAAGACCATAAAAAATAGTGCTTCTCATTATAGTAACTCAAAATTATAATTTAAATACAATTTTTTTGCATTTTTTATTACAAAAATACTAATTAAACTCGTATAATCTACCTCATTCACTATATCATTTTCAGTAGATAACATGTCTAGTTTATTTAATATTTCTTTTAATATGATCGATCGAAAATAAGTTTTAATTAATTTTAATTTTTTTAAAAAAATTCTCCAAAAGCAACTATAACCGATATAATCAAAACAATTCTATAAGCTATTCATGTGAAAAAATAGCAAGTTAGCTATGAATTGCCGAATTTGATTATTGTTGGGTCTTTATTTTTAATTGGGCTTTGAGAGGAAAAAAATATATTAGACCATTTGTTTGTTAATTATATTGGATTATATGCATAAAATTTTATATATATATATATATATATGCTTAATATTTTTTATACTTATAAAATTATCAAAAATTAATAACTTAAAATCATGATTTTACTTACTATAGGCCAGGATTGGGCATGAAGACGGCATTGGTAAATAATTTATAGATCCTAATTTTTATAAATATTTTATTTAAGATAATGACTTATTTATTTACTTTGTTTTGTTAATTTCTATTTTTATTGGATTTTTCATAATTTTGTCCGGTTATTATATTTTTTTCATGTTCCCCATAAATTTATTTCTTTATGAAAATATTTACAGAACTCAATAAAAGTCAACTTATTTGATTTAATTTGAATATTTTTTGAAATTTTTCAATAATTAGTAAAATCATGATATTAGTTTTTTTTTTTAAATTATCATTGTTTAGCAAAAATATTACATTTTTCTAATTTAGCCCAAAAATAATTAGACCAAAATATATTAAAAAATAGAAAAAAAATTAAAATAAGACATACTTAATACGTGGCTCATTTGGGATGTCTAAAAAGTATGATTTTTAAAATATTTAATTATTTAAAAAAAAATAGAAAAAAATTACAGTGTTTGAGATAGTTTTTATAGTAGTTTTTTGTTCTTTTATCTTTTATTAAAATATCTAATATATTATTATTTTTTACTTTTAAAGTTGCAATGTTTGAAACATTGGCACAATATTTTTAATTTGAGGATATTATAGTAATTTTAATTCAAAAAAGTTTGGGTGTTTGAAATGTATATAACCTTTTTTTATTCAATTAAGTGATGAAAATAATTATTATTATTTTTAAACCAAATAATATGACTTAAAAGCTAATTTTTTTATATAAAAAACAACTTTTTAATAAAACTAAACTGGGGCATAGTCAGGTTCCGTCGTTCTATATTTTCTCTCAAAGATTTGTGGATTAAACAATAAATATTGTTCTAATAAAAATGTATGATACAATTAGTGCAAAAAACAACACGAAATATTAAAATAAAATATATTTTGTAAATAGTAAAAAGTCAAAAACTAAAAAGATATACAAAAATAAAATTTGAATGTTGGGTTAAAATAGTCAACTGGCACTTACTATTTGTGTTGTGCCGGAATTGAAAAGATATAATCATAATTGCATTTAATGCAATAGTGTTGTGGTCAAAATTTTCATCCAAATATGATTTTATTATTATTGTTTAGAGGTCCAAATTAACCTTAAAAAAATATTTAAAAAATAAAAATACCTAAAAGATAAAAAATAAACCATAAATGTCAAAAGTAACTAATAAAATAAATGGTAAAGAAAAAATTTTCTTAGAACTAAGTTTGATTTTAAGGATCAAAATAAAATGCTGAAACAAAACTCATCCCAACATAAAGGAAAAACACGTAGAAAACAAAAATAGAATAAAAAAAACACGACTAACCAAATAAATAATGCCACAACGAACTAATTCTTATATTATAAAGTACAGATATTTAAGATTTATCACCTTAATTTTTTAGAAAAATAGACTTCACGCTTTCTTTTATATCATTTAATTTTTATGTCTTTTATTATATGAATTTATAAAGTTATTTATTATTGTACTATGTCTTGTATACTATTTGACTCATATTTATTACATTATTTTGATCTATATGTACTTGAGTTTGGATTAAATTAGAAGTCTATTAAAAATTCTTATGTATAAGATTTATAATAATATGGGCTGATTAGAATTCTTTAGGGTTATTAAGTGTGTGTCATAAATAAAATACTAGTAGAGTCTTAGAATTTTAAGTGCGTAGACAAAAAATTGTGAGACTAACTGGTAGAGATAAGGAAGATGGGTACTATACTATTTTACATTCGACGTTAGTAAAATATTTTTCTATTTGATCGTTAACGTAGGTCGGTATGAGCCGAACTGTAAATTTTCGGTATAGGTCGGTATGAGCCGAACTGTAAATTTTCGGTATTGATTATTTGTTTACTTTTTGTGCGTAGATTGCTTTCGTTTGCGTTTAAAAATTAATGTTCAAATCCTAACAAATAATATCAGAGCCGATAATGTACGAGTGTCGAAACCGTACATTATGATTAGAGCAAGATATAAAAATTTATTTATTTATTAAAAATAATTTGTTTGCACTGTAAAAAAATTATTTTCACGGGAATTGAGACTTAAATTTAGTGAAGCAGCGACGGCATTGTTTTTTTGGATCAAGCACGGTTTTGTTTTTAAATAAAAAAAACAGTGCAACAGTGGTTAGCTTTTGCTTTTGCACGTAAATTTTTTATTGATATTATTCATTGTTTGTTGGTCTTGAATAATGATTTTTGAATCCATGTTAGTTGAAGTCTTGAATATTGATTCTTGGATTTGACATTATAAAATTCATGGAGGGTTTTATTATGTGCAACTATGTTTTTGGGATTTGGATCGATCACATCTATTGAAGGATTTTTATCCAGGGTGGTGCATATTTTGAGTTGACTATTCAAATTTATTCTTTTATATCGACTCGTATATATAACAAAGTAATCAAATAAGAGGGTGTCTTCTAAAATTTTTTCGCGCTGCTAAATCATTTGTATTGTCAGATTTTTATGATTTATGCACTCTTTAATTGGATTAAACAGGTCGTCATAGATTAAAATTTGATTATGTGTGATCAGATACAATTAAGAACGATCGAATACAATCAAAGTTGATTTGGTCTGCGAAGGACGAGATTTACGCATATCTAGTATTGTGACGAGTTTAGATTGTGGGGATTATGAGACACAAATATAATGGCGCTGAAGAGTTCGAATTTCTTGATTGAACCTTTTAACGGCCACAACGACTTCACATTTGTGGCAGCAAACGGTGAAGAATATTTTGTATGCGCGAACGGTGAAGTCGTTGTGGCAGCAAGCGGTGAAGAATATTTTTTGTGGCAGCAAGCGGTGAAGAATATTTTTTATGCGCGAATGACTGATCAAAACTCTTATGAAGAAGTCAAAAAAATCAGAAACGATGAATGATGTAGAGTGAAAATAGATGCAAGACTTGACAAACAGTATGATTCTGTTGTATCTCGATAACAATACTATTCGGAAAGTCATCGATGAAAGCGATCTGGTGGAACCTTGGACTAAGTTGGAGAGCAGGTACAAGTCAAAAACATTGACGACTCTGTTGTATTTAAAAAATAGTTATATGCATTTTAGACGATAGATGAAACAAACTTTATGGAGCATTTGGACGAGTTCAACAGGATACTAACGGAATAAAATTCTTTCGATGCAAAGATTGAAGGCGAGGATAAAGCAAATCTCATGTTGGTTTCCTTACCTTCATCATATGAGCATCTGAGGACTATACTGATGTTTAGAAAATATACCATTATTTTAGATGAAGTTGTCGCTGCTGTCATATCTCATGGGATGTTGAAAAAGAAAAATAGTGATAGATCACAATGAAATGGCGTCATGGTTGCATCAGACAGTGGGAAAGTTAGAGGCATGGCGACAGTGAGGCAAGAGTGGTCCAAGAAGAAAGATCGTTCCAAGTCGAAATGTTACAAAAGGAAGTGCTACTACTGTGACGATGAAGGTCATATGAAGTATAAGGTGAACGAGAGAAAAGAACAATTATCATAGACAACAGTTACAAATGACTACGATTATGAAGAATCAGATGTGCTCACAGTTACTTCGAGTACGAACAAATCAAATTAAATCTTAGATTCTAGATGTTTGTTCCATATGTGTACAGTCATAAAAGTATTTTGATACGTATCAGTCATGCGATTGAGGTACTGTCAAGATGGAAAATAATGCAGCGATCAGAGTTGTCGGTATAGGGACAATGCGGTTTTTGCAAGCTTGATAAGACCGTTTTGATCTTAACTGTGGTTAGACATGTATCGAAACTAAAGAAGAATTTGATTTCTCCAGGGATGCTGGATTCGAGAGGTTGAGGGTTTTCTTCCTGATGTGAAGTTCTTTGAGTTTCAAAAGAAAATAGGGATGTACTGCAGAGACAAATGATTGACAACCTATACAGTCTCATAGGAAATGCTGTGATAGGTGGACCTACTGCCAGACATCAGATAGGTAGTTTATGTAGACGACATACAAAGAAAAATTGTAAGAGTAATCAGGGTGAACATCAATTGCGGAAAAGCACATGAAATAGGCGTAGGGATACATGGAAGCGATGAGGTAGTATAAGTGTGCATGTGAGCAAATCAGATGGTGTGATGGATGCCGACAATATGCAAGAACAATAGTTGTTGGATGTTCACAAGAAAGCTTCGGGCAACGAGACAAACATGACAGATGTGACAAACAAGTGTACACTTCGATAGAAGTGAGTCTCTTTTGCTCTATATTTGGTTAGTGGCAGTGATTTATCTGGTTGTGTGCACAAAAAGAGAGAGATGTGGTCACATTCTTATACTAAGTAATGACCTTTGTGGGGCACCCAGGTTGGGATGCGGGCACCTCATTGTAGAGATACGGGCCATGCTGTTTGGGTGCAATAGTTTGATGACGACGACAATGACGGTAGAATCGACAACGATGCTGGTTATCTTCAGAGTAGTTTGCAGAATTCAAGATAAGGTGAAAATTGTTGGGTTGTGTTTTGTATTCTATCGCCCTATATTTATTACATTATTTTGGTTTATATGTAATTGAGTTGTGATGGAATTAGTAGTCCACTAAATTTTTTTATATATAGGGTTTATAATAATATTGGCTGACTATAATTCTTTAGGGATTCCATGTATGGGCCTATAAATAGGATACTAGTGGAGCCTTATGGTTTTTAGCTCGTAGACAGAAAAATTGTGAGGTTTGTTGGTAGAGATAAAGAAAACGGGTACTGTACTATTTCATATTCGACGTTAGTGAAATATTTTCTCTCTCACTCGTGGACGTAAGTCGGTGTGGGTCGAATGACGTAAATCCTCGGTGTTGATTATTTTTAGCTTTTTTGCGTGAATTGCTTTTGTTCGCATCCGGAAATTGGTGTTCAAATTTCAACATTTATTAATATAATATAATTTTACTCAAAAATAAATGTAGTTTTGTAAATTTACATGCTAAAAGTAAAAATAAAAAAAAGAAGAAGATTTTTTACAAAAAGAGTGACAAACACTTTTTTTTCCGGAAATGAATTAAATATTTATTGATGATGCCTCTCTTCAGCTCGTTCGAGATCTTCATCCAGAACCCTACAAGATTAATTGAGGAGGTTACTAAGTCGCTAGCATGGTCCCCACCGGCGAGCTTTTGATGATCAAATTAAATTCATATGAAAATAAAGAAGCTTAGAGATAGAGATTGAGAGACTACCATCAGAATTAGCCTATGTTCAGATTAAAAATTTTTTTAGTAATTTTTAAATTTTTTGACCATTTTTTATAAAAAAAAACATATATCAAATCATATAAAAAAAATAAAAAAAAAACCCTAATAAGTCAAATTAATTAATTTTTTTTGACTTTTAAATCAAAAACTTTAAAAAATAAACTAGCTCAAACACAAGCTTAGTTAGTTGTTAATATATTTTATCCTCCCCCTCTCGCTACTTATTTCTCATAAAGAAATTTGGTGTACTCCGAATTATCAAAACATGATATGTAAAATTATTTTAAAATAATAGTCAAATCAAACTCTTTAATCATCTAAGTACAAACAAGCTCTAAAGTCATTAAGTTGTATTAGCATGTTCAGAACTGTTAGCTTTGGGATACTAATTCTACTAAATTAGACGTCCATAAAATCTTACTTTTTAGTGTTCACTCGTGGGATTAGAAAAAATTATTCGGTTAAGTCTCTTTCAATCCTTTATTGATTTAATAGGTAAAAGAAATGGAACAAAAAGCAAGTATAAAAAGTAAAAATTGACAAGTTAAACAATAAAACAACAAAAGAAAATTAAAAAAAAAACTCTATAATAAATATCTCAAAAATGTTAAGAAAATATAATTGAAGATATAAAAAAAGCCAATTTATAAAAAACAAAAAAATATTATTAAAATAAGATTGAATAATAAAATTGTCATTTTATGGTTAATATCTCCTCATTTCTAATCTTTGGAATATTTATCCCACTCATTCGACTCTCATTATTTATCGCTCATATAAGATATTAGATTAGAAATTTAATCCGGACTACAACATGGGAAAAAAATATGAGACAAAAACTATTTTCAGGTCATTAGTCCATTTAGTCTCTATTTGGGCTAATTTTTTTTGCTAATTTTTTGGCTTAAAAGTAAAAAAAAAAAACTAACTGATTTGGTTTATTAGGGTTTTTTTTTATTTTTTTAATTTTTTTATATGATTTGATATTTATTTTTTTATAAAAAAATCAAAAAATTACTAAAAAAAAGTTAGTCTAAACATAGACTTATTCTCTAAGTCATAAACTTCAAACATGACTAAGATTAGACTAGATTAAAAATTATTAAGAACTCACATTTTCAGAATTTGTGTATTCAAAATGCTAGAATTCTATGTTGGTTTTGTTGGGAGAATAATCAACGCCAAAATAAAATACATGCTCGTGGATCCAGAAATTACATCTTTATTTACTTTCAACAAATTACAATAATCTGAAAGTACAGAAAATTAAAATAACAGAAATAGCATAAATGGAATGAATGAAATTTGTAAACCGAGTCATGCAATCGCAGTTTTTTTAAGAATAATTCACCGCCTACCGAGTGTGTTGTAGGTATTCCACCGACGTCACTCTCCCAGGATAAAACGGCTCCACAATCTCTGAAACACCACCAAGGATCGGCTACAGACGCTCTTCGTCTGTCTTTCTCTCTCTTGCAGCTTGCTCCGTGACCTGAGAACTGTATCTCTTCTTTCTCACATTCTATCTCTCACCATTTGTCTGCTTTCTGTCTGTTTTCAGTAGTTTTGTGTTTTTCCTTCTATCTCTGTCTCTGTAGGATGACCCTTATATAGCCTCTTCAAGAAGGAGAGGGGTTACAAAGAATTTAATTGCCACTTATGGCTATTGAATTTCAGGCTGACTTTCTGAGCTCCTGGCTCTGTCTCTTCCTCTTCTCTGTCTCTTACTCTTCCTCTTATGAGACTTTGTCTTTTCATTTTCTCTGAGTGAAGATATAATATCTGGCCCTTTCATTATGGAGGGTTTTTCATGAAAATCAATAGCCGCTCATGGCTATTGGTTTCCAGGCTTCAATTGCAATTGAATAGACAATTCAATTGTAATTGATTCTGCTATTGAAATCTGGACTTCAATGGCCAATGAATTCACAGATTTGAACAGATTTTACCGAATTGAACTATATATTATCCCACATGTACGACCTAATTTCATATTATTTGGTTTATAAAAGATAATCTCATAGTATAATTTTATTCGCTATCTCATGGTATTTTAAAAAAATATATGTAAACTTACTTAGTACTTAGAGATCATTTGACAATCGATTTTAAGCTGATTTTTTTGACTTTAAATTACTTTAAGTTAAAAAGTCAAAAAATTTGTTAAGTTGAGATATGGGCGGCTTTTAAGCCAAAAGCTTAAAATTGCTTTAAACCAAATGGTAAAAAAACTTTGATTAAAGTTATTATAATTTTTTAAAATTTATTTTAAAATAATTTTATATTCAATATATATCTTATTTGATAGATTTTGATAAGTAAGTTTTAAAAATATAATTTTTATAAAAATGGACGTATATAATAAAAGTTATGATATTTAAAAAAAATAAAAAAAAACTTATGTGAAAAGCAAAATTGCTAAAAGCCTTTGAATTGAAAATTTATTTTTTTTTGCTTCTTAAACTTTTAAGCTAAAAGACAAAAAGTCAGCTTTAAGCTGATTGCCAAACAATGGCTTATTCATCTTTTATATTTAGTGCATGTTTTGGCTAGCTTTTAAGTTAGTATTTTTTTATAAAAAGTCAGCTTTTAAGCTACACTGTTTGGTTTAAAAAAATTAATTTTTTTCTCTCTTAATTCAATGAAAAAAATCAATACATATCCCAAATACCGAACATTTTTTTAAACAAAATTATAATGATACATTTACATAAAAAAATAAACTATACTAAAAAAATAAAAAAAATCGTGCCAATATACTAAACACTATAACTTAAAAGTTAAAAATAATAACATTTTAGACATTTCAATTAACAACAAAAAAATAAAAAAACTACTTTAAAAAATTATCCCAAATTCTCTTAATTTTTTTATTCTATTTTTAAAAAAAATTAAATAACTTAAAAATCAAACTTAAAATCTATCCCAAACAATCACTTAGTAATATTCGACGCATTTATTATATATGAGCTAAGTTTATGCAGAAAGTGGGTGAATATTTAATTAGAAACAGTGAGAATGGGCAGGAAGGACACCTCAAATCACATCCATATACTTAATGTCGCTGCTCAACACCTCCCTAAGATTTTGTTTCCTGGTTCATCAATTTCGTAAATTTTGAATAAAATATTATTCAATTTAGCATCGATAAATATATAAATAAATTATTTATTGATGTATCAAATAGACATTTTAATTTAGAATGCACTATGTAAGTATTTTTTTTATAAAACAAAATATAATTTGTTTATGTAGTTTTTGATACTAAATAAGTTAAATTTTGACATGAATAATTTGCTCCGTGAAGCCTACGAGATAAAACTTCAAATTATTATTGCAAACACACATCTAACCTAGTTTGATTGGCAACCCAAGTTCTTAAATTTGTTGGTTAGAAAAAGAAAAAATATAGCCGGTTTGATTAAAAAAAAAGATAAGAAGTTAAACTAAAGCACTAGTTCATCAAATACTTTATTTTAATAACTTATTTATTTTTAAATGTCAACTATATATAATTATTATAAATAACTATATAAAATTATAATACTACTCAGTTTAAACAAAAATAAAAAAGTTAACATTTGACACAATCAATAAACTTTAAAAAATCAAGCTTGAAGACTAATTACCAAATATCATACTTTAAATTTAATTTAACCTTTTAACTAAAAAAATTAACTTTTAAGATAGTTGCTGCTAGTAATTTTTAGTTTCTTATTATTAATTTTAACTATAAGTTATAATTTTTTTTAAGTACTTACAATTTTTGTTATAAATTATAATTATTTTTTATTTTATTTCAATTATAAATTATAATATTTACTAATCTCTGTTGTAAATTATAATTTATAAACTATTAATTTTAACAATATTAACCCCTCAAAATAAATACTAAATAGTGACGGGGAAAAAACTTTGGACAAAAGTTCATTCAATCCAAACAATATATTTGGGTGGGTTAAGGGTTACCCATCATTGAAGTTAGGGAAGCAATCTGAAAACTGTAGGAATATTTCTCAAATTTGATTTGAGAGTTTGGTTCGGTGAAAACAATAATAGGGAAACTCATTTTCGATTTTACTGTTTTTGGGCAACCAAAGAATGTGAAATGCAAAATGCAACTCGGCATCAACGGTCAGTGAGTTTCGCAAAACAGAAGGGACCTCAGCGTAATTCCGCGCTCTCATAATCATTTGTTCCATTTTTAACTTTCCTCAATCCGATGATTGAAGATTATGATGATCTTTAGCTCCAAGTTCCTCTCTTCCGATTCCTTCTTCCCTCTTGTCCGATTCCTCCTTCAATCTGCACACCAGGTAAATGCATATATGTATATGCGTGATTGAATTGCGAATGATCTCCATAGTTGAGCTTTTCTTATGAACTTAAATTTGGAACTGCAATGCACATTGTTTCTGATTTTCTCCAAATTCGAATGTCTTCTGCATTTGTAATGGAACTTTGTCTTGGTTAGGTGGGTATTCCTGAATTTAGTACGGCTAGGTTATGGATTTCTGATTCCATTGTTTCCTAAATCGTTCAGATTTGTTCACATGGTAAGTATAGCATAGTTTTTGCTCATTGGGTCTTACTGATCCTTTTTAATAGATGGGTTGGAACGTTGGGTTTTCCCTATCTGTACGTCCTTTTTTTTTTCTTTTTAATAAATTATGAGTTTTATGATTCTCGCAATGCTATGAATGAATTATTCTGTTATTTGTTAATGTCTGCAGCATTGGCTGGTGTGGGAATTTCCAATTAGATTTGGGTGCAATGTAGATTTTCGAGGTTTGCAGAATTATAGCGCCTTTTGATTTCTGCAATTCTCGGTTCTATTGGGCTACCTGGAATCTTAAAGTTAGGAATGGCTGTCAAGGGTATTTCAGGGGTTAATCGGGTGAGGAATCCCCGGGGGTTTATGAATAGTTTGTCCTATATGGCTTCCGAATGGTTGTTGATATTCCTGTTGTTTGTTGATGCGGCATTGTCATATTTGCTTACGAAATTTGCCCGCTATCACGAATTGCAAACACCTTGCCTATTGTGCTCAAGGCTCGACCATGTTTTTGGAAGTGAAAGACCTGAATTCTATCGGAGTCTACTCTGCAGCAACCACAGAATGGAAATATCATCTTTGATATCTTGTCACATACATGGTAAGCTTGCTGATGCCCGTGGGATGTGTGAAGAATGTCTTACATCCTTTGCCATGCAGAACAAAACAAATTCAGAATCATACAGGTTGCTGGTGGGTAAATTGGGAATCGATCTGGATCATTGTGGTTTTCATAGCCCATTTCTGAATAAGAATATTATTCCGGGTTCTTTAAGCACATGGACCTGTTCTTGTTGCAATAAAACATGGAGGGCGAGATCAAATGCTCAAAGATTGCTACAGCTACCAGTTGGATTTGGGACTATTAAACCTAATTCCAAACCTCCCTTGCCCCGTTTGCCAGGGCGTGGCCGTTTGACCCGTCGAGATAGTTTGAAGAAACTAAGGGATAAAATTTCAGGGCCAATAACAACTCCTCGTCTTGGAAAATCTGGTGTTGATCCGTTATCTCATGTTGGATACAGTGAGCTCAGGATTAATTCAGATACTGAATCTGAGTTCCCATTTTCCGATGATGATGATAGAGGATTTATGATTCGTGAAAAAACTGATCCAAAGGAAGCTCTTGTTGTTCAACACAGTTCAGCTATTTTACCTAAAGCACATACTGATAATTTGGCTCCAGTGAAGCAGACTCAACAAACTCCTGATCCCGGGTCATCACTTTTAGATCAATGTATTCAGCTTCATGTAAGCGAGCCCCGTGATGTGGATTGTTTGGCATCTGATAATGTTATAGGACATGGTTTGGGAGAACTCAACTGGGAACAAGCAAATCCAAAGCCTTATCCTTCTGCTTTGCCTGAACTTATTTCACTAGATGACGTTCCCCCTCCATCTAATGTTTTAGATGTTTCAGGGGGTCTATCAGCAAATAAACCCAATGGTCCTCTACCTCAAGATTCCGGCCTATTTGTGTTATCTGAGCTTATTATACCTAATGATGCTAGTCTCTCTGCCAAGGCCATGGATCCTGTCGAAATATCACCAAAGAACTGTAAGCTCTCTCTCTCTCTCTCTCTCTGCGCGCGCGTGCGTTCTTGTGTGATTTTGCATGTGTTCACAAGTGTGTGCGTGTGTGTGAAACATATCTTTGTGAGTTACTGTCCATTGAGTTTAACTTTTATCTTTCATTTTCTGAAATGATCTTTAGCAGTAGATGTTATTGGAACCAGAGACATTGAACATAAATCTGTCATCAAGCATGCAGAAGTCACTAGATGGATGAGTACAACAACTGTTGCAGATTTTAAAACCGATCGGATATTGACTGATACTGCTCCATCAATTTCAAATGATGTGGTTCCAAGTGACGAGTACAAGTTTTCCGTTAGTAATAAAGCAACAGAAGCTTCTGGTATGCTTGCCGAATTCTCGGTCAGTGGAGATTCTGCAAAAGTTCATAATCAAATATTATCCGTTCATAGTCAAATATTATCTGTTCATGGGATTGGTCCATCATCAAATGATGGAAGTCCTAGATTCCGTGGTCAATACAATGAATTACTGAGAAGTGATGCTTCCAGCTCTAATGAAATTGAGGTGCTTCAAAAGGCATCTTCATTGGAGGGAAATGATTCTGGTTATGAATCCTTGGATGGAATCAGTGTCAGTGAAATTGAGGGCGAAAGCATTGTTGACAGGCTAAAACGACAGGTTGAATATGATAGCAGATGTATGAGTTCTTTATACAAGGAATTAGAGGAAGAAAGAAATGCTTCTGAAGTTGCTGCAAATCAGGCAATGGCCATGATTACACGGTTGCAAGAGGAGAAGGCATCGCTGCATATGGAGGCCTTGCAGTACTTAAGAATGATGGAGGAGCAAGCGGAGTATGATATGGAGGCACTAGAAAAAGTCAACGAGCTTTTAGCTGAAAAGGAGAAAGAGGTGCAAGATTTGGAAGCAGAATTAGAATTTTATAGGGTCAACCTCCTGCATGAAGTGCCGGTGGAAAGTTTGACTGGGGAAATCAGCAACTTGAAGTTAGATAACATTAGGTTTGAGAATAATGGTATACCTCATATTAAACATAATGCCGATATCCCTTGTGACTCAACGTCTATGAAGATGTCTGATATCTGTGACAAACATTACAATATTAAGACTTCATTGTTAGACTTTGAGGGAGAGAAACTCTATATTTCACAATGGTTGAAGAAGTTGGAGAAAAGGTTGCATCAGGTTTCTGGTCGTGTGGCACCTGCTGATGTGCCTAGTGGATATTCAGGTAAAGTAGCAGATGGAGCAAAGTATCCAACAAAGTCTCTCACTAACGGGGAGACTCAATCTGACCATCAGAAGGTAGAGAATGGTTTGTTGGTGCCGAAAGATTTATCTGTATTAAATGCAAGCCTTTCTGCTCTTGAAGGTTCTGATGTCTCAGATGAGGACAATAGTTATGTTATCAAAGAGAACAATCATCTTGATTCTGATACGCGAGAATCCTCTATGCATGGTGGAGAAATTGATTTGATTGCTCTTGAAAATGAAATTTCAGAGCTTAATGGCAGGTTGGAAGCACTTGAGGCCGACCGTGATCTACTCGAGCATGCTTTTAGTTCAATCAGAAATGGGAATGATGGATTACAGTTCATTAAAGAAATAGCTCTTCAGCTACGAGAATTACGGAAAATTGGGATTGATAAAAGATGCCCATCTGTTTCTTGAGTCTATTCGTCTACCATCACCAGGTATGTGTTCGCTGAAACATCAGGTAGTGTTAATATTTTTTTGTGTGTGTGTGTGTATTATTAGAAACCAAAGATTGATATTTATGCATTTTGTTGCTTTCTGATTTTTACTCATATTCCCTTGATGTTAGTATAATGCAGAACTCATATCAAATTATTCCTTTTTATATGAAATAATTCTTTCCAAGAGAATAATGTAGATGTCCCCTTGATTAATTAGCACTTTGCAAGCAGGGTTGGGGCCAATTAAGCCTCAGTGGGGCTTGTGCCCCTACTGAAATGCTTAAAATCTCACCATTTCTCTTATATTTTTGTTATATATTATTCAGGGCCAGTGACAACATAGCATCAGTAAGAGCTTGTGCTTTCACTGAAAATGTAAAAATACTTTTAGCACTTCTATATTTTTATATTTTTTTTCTTATTATTGTATCTATGTCCCACTAAAATGTAAAAGTACTTATATAAGTACGCACTATTAATTTTTATACTTACCAATGTTTGTTTAAATTTGGTATTTATTTATTGTGATTTTTTTTTCATCATAGTGCTTAATTGTGAGAAAAATTGTTGTGCTTAGAATTATACCCTCGCTGTGTTGAATTCCTGAATTTGCCACTGTTTGCAAGTATTTTGGAGTTCTCCGAATTGGTTGTCACTTTCCTCGGGCTCAGCCAAGGCAATTTTACAGCTGTATAGATGTTTCTGTCATTGTGGGCATATTGAATCTTTGTCCTTCATAATCTTATTGTCTTAGGTATTTTGCTATTTTTCCAAAGCATTTTAGATTTCTTATTGCTTATTGGATTATAGTCCATATAAGTCCATCAATGGGTATATTTCTGAAATTTTCATGCTTTGCTTCCTGTCTTCATTTTTCCTTTGCAACATGGATTTAATACCATCCTCTGCATGATATGAGTTTGATTTTTGAATATTTAAACTTCCCAGTCACATAATGAAAGACGATGGACAAATCAGAGAAAGGCATGCTCCATCATTAGAGTATTGGATTTAAACCTGAGGATGTCAAGTTTGAGATTGTTGTGTACAGTTATCAATTAATTTTGAGGAGAAAAGAATGGTATGCTCTGGAACTGATTATCTGAAGTTGGATGCGTTTGCCTCCCATTTTTGTGGTTTTGTTTTCCTGTTTTAAATTGTAGATTTGGCAGGCTTTATTTTTTTGCGATAATTTTTTTCGAGTGCCAAAAATGATGAGGTCTTAAAGCGAGAGATCTTTGTGTAACTATTAGCATTGTTCTCAAAGTTTGCTACAAATAGCTTGCCCACTTCCATTGTAAATGAATATAGATATTTGTATTGTTTTCATCATTATGTGTGTAGATAAAAGATGTTCACCACAATTGGGTTCTTCAGGAAACATTATTGTTCTCACTTTCCATCACTTTAGTTGTTTAATGTGGTAAGCTCCATATATAATTGTTTTGATTAGATAAGTAAACAGTACTGTACTGAATGTTGCAATTCGTTATTCACTGAAATCTCATTATTCCTTTGAAAATGACTGGTTGATATCTAATTGTAGTTATCTTTTCGATGTTTATTGATTTTCTGGTTTTGTCCATGCATGTTCAATTAGTGATGAGTTTTTACAAGCTTTCCAATCATTGCCTCCTAAAAGAAGGATGTCAAAGCATATGTGGTCCATGTGGCTCTTTTTTTTTTCTTTTCATTTTAACATAATTTTCAAAATCCTAACTTCTACCCGAGTTTTGCGTCAGTCAAACAAAGGAAAATATGCGGTTTCTAGCAACATCAAAGCCTTGGTTGCTTAGTTTTGAAGTTGGAACCCTTGAAGGGTTCAGTTTTGAAAGAGCTTAGCTTAGTTTTTGGGTTGTCCCTTTGGTTGTGACAATATATGGGAGGTGGAGGGAGTTGTCCCTTGAAGGGTTTCCACTACCTTTTAACTCCCTATTGACAAAAGGTGAGGAAGAAATTGCCCAAGGCACCAAGACGATTGAACAGATAAGCAATTACAACGGAGAAATACTATTGTAAATAATAGCACGTGATACTCTGAAACTAATAATGATTCTAAATGTGACAAATTAACAGTGATTCTAAAAACCCATAGATAAAATTACCACCTAAATTCAAATTCACATGAATGATGGTGATGGAGAAATTTTTCTTGTATGAAAATTTGATAATTTCACTAGTTTTAAGACTAATGCTGAACCAATATATCTTAAATATTTAACGGTAGATTATTATTTTTAAGTTGTTCTATAGAAGGTTAGAGTTTAAGAAGAAAAGCCCAACTTTCGTAGCTTGGGGGATTAGGAAATGGGAGGGTCACCGTCTTATTTTCTGTAAAAACATCAAATTGAACAAGTTCAAGTTCAGCACTTTTAGAGAAGAATTTCATTTCGGTTTCCCTAATCCCCAATCTTCCTTGGTGACTATTTTTCTGGGCGTTGGAAAGATATGATTGCGTTGACCCTTATTTCTATTTTTGGTCAATGGGCGTTGACCATTGTTTCTATATTTGGTCAATGGAGATTGACTCTTGCTGAATGGTTATTTCCATTTCCCCCCGGAAGTGACTCTCGAATGCCATGCAAGACCAATATTTGGATTGGAAATATAATAATATTCGTCATACAATTCCTGATCGTGTTATTGATAATTGATACCCCTGACTTTTTGTATTTTTGCTTAAAACTTTAAAAGTTAAAAACTGCATTTTTTTTTTAATTTGAAGGCTTTTTAGCATTGTTTTTTATATAAATATTTTTCTATTTTTTAAAATATCATAAATTTTATTGTACAAATTTATTTTTTTATAAAAATTATATATTTTAAAATGTACTAATTAAAATCTATCAAACAAGATCTTGAGTGAATTTAAAATTACCTAGAAATAAAATTTTAAAAATTATAGTAATTTTAAGCAAATTGTTTATTTTTTTGACTTAAAGTCACTTCATATCTCTCCCAAATGAATTTTTGACTTTTTGAGCTTAAAATGACTTTAAACAAAAAATGTAACTTAAAATCACATTACCAAACAAGGCCTAATATAGGATCGAGATCACATGAATAATAACAAATAATGAAATCAAGCATACAAGTAAGAAGCAGAATATAAAAATTTTACATGGGGTTTGAAAAATTGTTCATATGTCCACATGACTCACATGCTAGTTCTTGAAAAATAATACAGTTACAGAAATTCGCCACACATCACAACTAGGGTGTTTAACATAACCTTTGTATAGAGACTGTCAAGGACGAGTATTAGGCCAAAGACAAAAATGAGGTCAAAATTGCATGCCTTAGCTGCTACAAGGAAATTGGTCATTGTTCAAACGCTCTTGTTCAGAGGCCCCTTGAGTAACCAGATTGGTCATTGTTTGTACTCTCTTGTTCAGAGACCCGCTGGGTCGATTCAGTCTTTGTCATCGTTTAAATAGTCTTGTCCAGAGACTCCGTAACGAAATTGGTCATCGTTTGGACTCTCTTGTTTAGATATCCGTTGGGCCAATTCTGTTCGAATACTTGACATCCCCCGTCTAGATGGTTTTATTTAGAATCCAAAAATTTATTCATTATATTGCTCTGTGCTAGCGGCCTTCACTCGTCTCAAATTCTACGTGTTCTCTCCAATAAGATAAATAATGTATATTTATTTTTGAAAAATCGTTAGGGGGTAAATGAGAAATTAATGTTTAAAATTGTTAGTTGAACATAATTTCAATGGATTTAACGAATAAAACAAATACTTTACCCGACATTGAAATATTGCAAAATCTTAATGACTATTTAAGTTTCAAAGTTGGGTTTGATTCTGGACTCTAAAGAATACTAAGGTCCCGTTCGGTTCCGTTTTTGGAACTCAGTTTTCGGAGAATTTTAGTTCAAAATTTCGAAAAATTCTGTTTGGTAGCAATTTCGAAAAAAAAAATCAAAAACAAGAAAAAGCAGAGTTACAAAATTGGAAAATTTTGAAAACAGCAAAAAGCTGTTTTCACTTTTTTTGACTCAATTTTTCGTTTGTTCGTTCAACGTATCTCGACGTCGTTGTTGTCATCGCCGTCGTTTTAGGAGGTCGCCGAGCGTTGTCGTTCCACACATGCGGTCATCGAGCGTCGTCGACGGCGTGAGCTCGTCGTTCAAGATCGTCGAGCATCGTCGTTCCACACAGGCGGTCGTTGAGCGTCGTCGTCGGCGTGAGCTCATCGTTCAAGATTGCCGAGTGTTGTCGTTCCACATAGGCGATCATCGAGCGTCGTCGTTCCACACAGGCGGTCGTCGGCGTGAGCTCATCCTCTCTTATCGTCCAGCATCGTCGTCATCCCCAAATCCCTATCAGTCGTCGTCGGTGGCGACGTTAGTGGCGTCTGCTATCGGTGGCGTCAGGACACTGGTTTGGGGTTAGGGTTAGGGTTATGATTTGGGTTAGGCTTAGGGTTTGGATTTGGATTTAAGTTTCTATAAGTAGTACACCAAATGCATTTTTTTAAAATACTAGAAAATAATTTTCAAATTCATTTTTCAAAAATAGTTTTCAAATTATAATTTTAGAAAATGCAACTAAGCGGACCTTAAGTTTCTGTGAATGAAAAAAGAATATAGATTTAGGTTTAACCCAACAAAACATGCGTGTTGTCCGCTAGCTCCTTCAGCTAGGTCGATCTCGTGCTCAAATCAAATATTCATGAACCTTGTAATTTTTGGATATATATATATATATATATAATTCTTTATTTTTTTTTTTGACTAACTGTTAAGGCCCAAAAGGTCTGAAACCTTTTCGTTCAAATCAAATGAGCTCAAATCAGAGATCCAGGGAGCTTATTTTTTTTTAGAAAAAAATATTTAAATACTTTTTTGAGATAATTTATTGAAATATTTATTAAAATATTTTTTGCGGTCTGACTGCTAAGCCCCCACGTGTCTTAAACCCATTTGTTCAAACCGAACGGGCACGGTGCATTTTCTAACCGGATTAACTTTTTTGCTTAATTCAATCCGGTTTTTTTGTCAATTCCGAAAAGTCACTTGCAGCCTATTCATGCCCCTAATTGGTTTGCTGATTTCAAATATTATTATACTTTTTTTTGTGGGCAATTAATCGTAGACATTAATTCCAGATTTATAAGTACCACTGTGGAGAACAAATATATTTTACGAATATTGTGTCAAATACTAGTCGTGGCTATATTTGGTATGTGAGTTTTATTTTTTTTGCATTGTTGTTCAAGTTTATGCTTCTCCTCTTAACTTCAGTTTTTGTACTATAAAAGCACATTCTAGTTTAGTTTTGTATTCCTATTTCAATTTACAGTTCCACAATAAGGGCAAATTTTCTTCTAAGTAGAGTACTTTTTTCTCAACAAGTTTATGGGATAATTAGTCAAAAGTCAATTTTTGAATTTTGTAATTTGTTTAACCTATTTCACTATTTTACAAATATTTAAGTCTATTGCTTGCAAACATTTATGAGATAAGATCCTACAACTTAATGACAAGCAATTTTATTGACATAATTATCCTTATTTATGTCCATTCATTCACATACACCATTCCAATTACTTATGTACACGGCTCGCATCCCTCTCTCTCTCTCTCTCTCTCTCTCTCTTTTTTCTAGTTCTCTTCCTCCCCACCACCTAAGTCTGGTCGGAAAAATTTACAGGGAGCCAAAAGAACGCTCATTTATGAATTGCCTTTTTTGTTTCTGGAACAAAAACTTATTTCTACCATATTTTGTTTCATAACCACCATGTAAATATTTTGTTTCTAATAACTCTAGGTATAAAAATAAATTCACCAAATACAAATAAAGTTTAAAAAGTTCGCAACAATCAAGAAGCTATTATTTTGTTTATAACATTTGCAGTACAAAAAATAAAGTAATTCCTAGCATTTTAGACTTTCATTATTTTCGGGTGATTCCATGCCATTTAATATGTTGGTAATGCTTTGGTGGCTTGTCTTCTAATATAGAGAAGGCCGGTAATAATCCTAGCAAAAACAAAAATTCTTAAATCTATATACACGTAAGTATATCTTGATTGTATACCTAAAACATACTTAAAACAATTGATAGAATCAAAAACTATATACCTAAAATGGTTGCATGTCTTGAACTATACTTGATTGATATGAAAAAAACCCTCATTTACAAATGCAGAAATAAAAGGCCTCCTCTAGACAAATGTCTAATTAGGAAAAATGGTCTCAATGACCTTCTTCATTGCTTTGTCTTGATCCGTTATTAATTGTATTAGGAGGACAATCAGACATACAAGTAAAACAAGTCTTAAATAGCCGTGTAAATGTCTCTCTATCTTTATGTGAGGTAAGTCCACCACCTAACAAGGTAAATTGTCTACAATGATTTACCTCGTACAAAAGATACAAAAGATATGTCATATTTATTCACCAAATACATAGTGTTAAAAGTTACTACGTAACCAAATTCTTTGAACGCTACCCTACTTCTTGTAACCGCCCAAAATACATTTCGTAATTGACCCTTTTCATTTAAATTCATAGCATAATAGGAGTTGAATTTATGAGTTTGCATCATCACAAAGTTGCTATGTATGGCACTGGCATCTCCTTTCCCAAATCGTAAATGATAGTACTTTTTAATATAATTTCTACAATTATTTTTCAAGAATAATAGATTATCAAGTCCATTTACCTGAAGCACAAATGAATTAAAGTTATTGTTCATTTTAATTCTAGCTATATTATTTATTTCAAGCCTCATTATCACATGTGGTTGAAGTATTTTGTTGGACTTGAAAAATCGAGTTTTGTTTAGACTCATCTTATGATTGTTAACTACTAAGGAACTTAACTTCCAATTTTTATTGGTACATAGAGCCGCATTAAGTTCAACATTGCAATCTTTTTTGTTTGTGGTCATAGTCTAACTAGGTTGGTATTCTTAATCTTTGGCTTTTCCTATGACTATAAGAAAGTGTTAAATATTTCTTCTTCCAATTGGCTCCCCTTTTTAATTTTTTAAACACTAAAAAATCACATTATTTGACATACCTTGAATAATATTCATAAATCTCGTCAATATAATTAAATTTAATTTATACTTTAGGATCCTCAAGTTTATTTTCTTCAACATTGTTTTCTTTATCACCAATTTCTCTAATTCAATTTCAATTTCTTCTTCGTTGAATTCCCCACTTGAATAATCACATAATAATTCCTCTTCCATTTTCAGTTTTCAATAGTGAAAGTTTTGCACCACTTTTGTTTCGAGATAAAATAAATAAAAGACATAATTAAAAAAGCTTATGTTTAGTTTTTCATTATGGATGAATTACCCTAACAACATTAGCAACTTCTTTATAGTGAATTTGGTTCTTGAAGTATATTATATTGATTGATAGTTGCATTCCTAATATATATAGACATCATTCCGTTATGGCCATATTAACATTTACTATTAAACTACCAAAAATAATAATAGCAAGGTAACAAATTTGTTATAATTTTATTTTTTCGATTTATCTCCTCAAGAATATTCAAAAAAATAACAAATTAGGTAAAAAAATAAAAAATATTTAGAAAGACAAAAAATAAATAAAAAATAAATAATAGCCCAAATAGGCTCTCTCTCTATATATATATACATGATAATTTGCCTGTGTTGATTTGCTTAGGAGATAGGATTCTTCTGGAGGCACTTGGGAGTTGGAATCTGTGAATTTCATTGGCCATTGAAATTTAGATTTTAATAGCTGGATTAATTACAATTGAATTGGCCATTCAATTGCAATTGAAGCCTGAAAATCAACAGCCATGAATGACTATTGATTTTCAGGGAAAACCCTCCATAATGAAAGGGCCAGATATTATGTATTCACTCAGAGAAGAGGAAGAGACAGAGTCTCAGAAGAGGAAGAGGAAGAGACAGAGAAGAGGAAGAGACAGAGCCAGGAGCTCAGAAGGTCAGCCTGTAATTCAATAGCCATAAGTGGCAATTGAATTCTCTGTAATCACTCTCCTTCTTGAAGAGGCTATATAAGGATCATCCTACAGAGACAAAACAAGGAAAATAATGAAAGCAACAGACAGAAAGCAGACATACGGTGAGAGACAGAAGGTGAGAAAGAAGATGTACAGTTCTCAGGTTACGGAGCAAACTGCAAGAGAGAGAAAGACAGACGAAGAACATTTGTAGCCAATCATTGGTGGTGTTCCGAAGATCGTAGAGCCGTTTTATCCTGGTAGAGTGACGTCGGTGAAATAACTTCAATACCCTCGGTAGGCGAAAAATCATTATTAAGGAAACCGCGATTGCAGAACTCGGTTTGTAAATTCTATTTATGTTATTTCTGTTATTTTAATTTCTTGTATTTTCAGATTATTGTAATTTGTTGAAAGTAAATAAAGATGTAATTTCTGGATCCCCGAACATGTATTTTATTTTAGCATTGGTTATTCTTCCAACATTGAGTTCTTCCAAACACTTAGTGGGCACTTTAGTTATTTAAGAGACTAACTCCGCCGTTTGTGTTTTTGAAATAAAATAAGGCATTTAATTGGGAAAAAAAGGAGAGTCAATTAATGGCGAGAGTAACTTGTATAATAAATAATTAAAAATTAATTAACCATGGGATCCACAAAGCCGGGGATCCATATTGGGGTTTTATTTTTGGGATAGTCGTTACAGATTAACAAATTGAGTTTGTTTTTACAAACTCAAAAGGCAAAAATTATTAGCTTGAGGCCGAGTTAGATGCCCACGAATTAAAAAATAAAATTATTTAGTTTGTGCTGTGACCTTTCGAGTTTTGAGATTCGATTGATCCACTTCTGTTACACTTGGCCTTATGTGAGACTGGAAATAAATTATGATTCACTCCGTTTTGATAAATCTCCTTTTTAATTTTGATTTCCTCACAAATTGAAGTATTTATAATCAGGACCAAAACAAATTTCTCTCTCTCTCTCTCTCTGTAACAAAAAGATGACTTCATTGGCACTTTATTTATTAAGCCGTTATCTAGCTTAAAAAATAGACTTTCGGCGAAAAATTTAAAAAAATAAATTTTAATGTGCAAGGTCCATTAATAAATTTTTTAACGCGTAATATCCAATCACCTACAATACAAATAAATTTAACACAAACAAATAAATTTATATGTAATACATACAGATAAATTTATCTGTTTGTGTATTTATACAAGATAAATAAATTTATCAGTTTACCTTACACATATGTATAAAACACACAAATAAATTTTTCTATACATTTCAAAACATGTTTAAGACACACAGATAAATTTATCTGTGTGCTTTACACGTGTTTTAAAAAGGCATAATTTTATTCATACAGATAAATTTATCTGTATGTTTTAAAGAATGCACGGATAAATTTATCTGTTCAATGGTCCAATTGGATCTCACGCGTTAAAACTGGATCGCGCGCGTTAAAAAAAATTGGTAGATGAAAAACAAAGCCGACGTTACTTTAAGAACTTAAAACTAATTTTTTGTTTAAAAAAATAACTAAATTAATATTTTAAATTATGTGACACAATCAATAATATTGAGTTTAAATAAAAATCACGTTAAATTTATTTGCATTAATATTTGTGATTGTGCCACACCCACTTCATGTATTAATTTAGTAAAATAAGTTGGTTATTATATTATAATTGTTTAAAAATGTTAAATTTAATTTATCTCTCGAACTATCTCGATTTTTTAAATTGTTGAATTTTGTGTCACGAATTTCTGACATTCTTTTCGTTTAGAAGGGCGTCCGGACAATATAGAATGTGGAAAGTGGTGAAAACCTATTACCTGGATTACTACATATTGTAAAAAAATCGAGAGTATTATTAGGCCGATCAAACCATCTATGCAGGATTGCGTCATTTTTGTTGGGGCAACTAGGGTTGCTGTTATTATGATTTTGATCTAGTATTTATATAATATTTTGACAGAAACTTCATGAATGAAATAAGACTCATGAAATACACTAGAAATGCTTGAATTTGGAGGCCATAAATAGTGTAGAAAGAGCGAGAAAGACCGTATGAGGTCATATATAGAGTGAGAAAGAGGGTTATCTTATAATTATTATTGCGTATAGTGAATTATTTTTCTTTCTTCGTGGGTGTAAACAGTGAGCCGAACCACACATATTATTGATTTTTATGATTGTTCTTGTTTTTTTATTTATTTTATATGGATTAAAACTTACGTGAGAATCTATTGTCCAACAAGTTCTTTTTTATTTAGGGACCGGGGTTCTCGAATCCCAACATTAATGTCGTCTCAAAATTATTAAATTTACATACTTCATCCTTCAAAATGTAATTTAACCCTACTTGGTTAAATCGAAAGCTATTGTTCCCTTAATTGATCGGAAAAAACTCTGTAATTATTTTCACGCAATTTATTTTTGTGCGTGAAAAAAACAATTATTTTATTGCTTATATTGAAAATAATTCCATTTAAGTCAACAAAGCACAGTAAATACGATGATGAAATAAAATTACGTTCACTCGCCTTATAATTACAAGACGTTACACACTTCGTTAGCACATTAATTTTGCCTTTTTATTTTGTATTAATTTGTGAACTTCGTTGTTCGATTTTTATTTATTTTTTGCCTAATGGAGTCCTAGTTCTTTCAATGATCTCATTGAGCCCCAACTAGATTTCTACTTTAATTGGATTACAAACTCTCAATTCTATGTAAATTTTGTTGGGAGATAATCCAATGGCATAAATATATACATGTTCGGTGATTGAGAAAATATATTTTTATTAACTTTCAACAATTACAATAATATAAAATTACAGGAAAATAAAATAACAGAAACAACATGAATAGAATTTGCAAACCGAGTTCTGCAATCGCAGTTTCATTAATAATGATTCACCGCCTATCGAGGGTGTTGTAGGTATTCTACCGGCGTTATTATCCCAGGATAAAAAGGCTCCACAATCATTGGAACACCACCAAGGATCGACCACGAACGTACTCCGTCTGTCTTTCTCTCTCTTGCAGCTTGCACTATAACCTCAGAACTGTATCTCTCCTTTCTCACATTCTGTCTGTTGCTTTTCTGTTTGTTGCTCTCATTTTCTACTCTGTTTCCTTCTCTTCCTCTCTCATTCTCAAACGAGTTGTCCACAGTATGTAGAGGTTGACAGCATATATAAGCCATCCATCATGGAAGGGGTTACAGGAAAATTAATAGCCACTCATGGCTATTGATTTTCATGATTCAATTGGCAATTGAATGGCTAATTCAATTGGCAATTGAATGGCTAATTCAATTGCAATTGAATTCTGCTATTAAATTCTGGAATTCAATGGCCAATGAATTCACAGATTTCAATAATCCCCCCATGAATGAAATTGGCGGGAGTACAAACCCTAATTACAAAGCTGACTGCAAGAGGGATAGACAACTGAAAGTCCTTGCATAGGATAGGTAGCGGTTAGCTTTGAACCTTCCATTGTGAGAACCTATCGGATTTACCGGCAAATAAGTGGGCGGTACCGTATTGAACTGTGTCGCCTTAGCAGTAAACCGAGACAACAGGCTTCACACAACGACGTCCACAACGAAGTTTTCGTTCTCACGGTTGTGTTCGTTTTGGCCATGAAACACACTTCCTGGTTCTGCAAGTATTTT
>JAOTRH010000006.1:10729486-10747936 GCA_034768845.1 Heliamphora exappendiculata | reverse complement strand
TGAGAATGGGTTTAAGATATGAGCTGTGCCAAAAAAGAAAAAGGAAGGGCGGGCCAGGTCAAAAGGTCGGTCGGGTATGGGACATACCCGAGTCTGTGTATGATGTGGGTTACAGTCGTGATAGAAAAAACTTAAACCAGGTTACATATTGGCCTCTTAATACTTGGTTTGATAGCATAAATGATAACCCTGTTCTTCAGTTCTAAAATGTAATTCTACACTTCGAAAGCAATATAACATATTCTGTTTCACTCTTCTTAAGACTCTAAATTAGAGTAAGGCATTACAACTTCTAGGGTTTATGCTTAGAACAACAAGAAACATTCTACCTTTAATGCAAATTCCTTTATTTCAGCCGCATCTTAAGGTACCAATCTAAACATGGCCTGAAAGTATATGTACTTATCATGGTCAAAACAAGATTATTGAGTGAATTGATCTCATTTGTCAACTGCAAGCTACATAAGCAAAGAAATTTCAAAACTAGCCAAATAGGCCAAAAATACCAGATCTATAGAAAAGTAAAAATAGTATCTATATTAATTTCAGCAGGTTATAAGAACCAATAATATTCACCAACTACTCTCTAGAATCATTTTTTTTCATTTCAATTCTCCAAAAAATGCATTTATGATAACATTTTTTGGGGAGAAAGTGACGATGTCCATTATATAAAGGGAGTTTTAACCCATTGCCATAATCACCAACTAATTCTCTCATCTTCGCAAACAAAGAAGTTTAAGTCGGATATTGATACCAAAACATGGCCACAGAACAATCAACAAATATTTCAAAAACTGATTCAACATATTTGCTTAACAAATTCAAAGTGTTCCTTTTCCGTTGTGTTACAGATGCATCTTAGTTTCTGCATTTCACACCAGTATTGATGTATGTCAACACAATCTTCTTTATCTTTTTCCCATTTTTTTTTTTGTGAATAGCAACTAAATGGATAATAAAGAAATTGGAAAAGATGTACAAAAGGATTTAGAAGGACAAGAATTCAACCAAACAATAAAGAAAAAGACAGAAAACTAGAAGTCACATATAACATCCCTATTTCTAGATATCCAAACCAAAAGAATCCCTGTGAAGGGAGTAGAGACCAAAACCAAAAAGGAAGACAAATAGAAAATTCTGTTCCAAGACTGGCTACTCTAGGAATTATTGTAGATGGGGTCATTCATAATATTCCGTCTAGGAAAACGGCTTATCGGTTTATTGGCTTATTCATCAAATAGCTAAATGTAAATAAATCATTTTTGTTTAGCATAAGAGTTGATTAGAATGTTGGTTGTGCAGGATAAATTGAATTATTTGCTTTTCTCTCCAAATGAATATTACGCCCTCAAGTGTTATTGTGTCCTAGTTCTTGTATTTGGAGAGTAACATTTCAAATTGAGAGCTTTTCCATCATTTTGCTCACCTACACTATTAAAACTACAGTGCCCGTTTGAACTAACGTTGGAAAAAAATTAACAGACGAAAACGACATAAAAAAGCTATCTAAAAGGAAAGCTAAATGCAACTTGTTTTATAGGATAATATTTTTGCACCAGTGAATAAATAATTAGATTGGTTTGGAGAGAATTGTCTAACACTCTAACCTTATGGATGGAATCAATTATATATTTTTAGTGGAGTCAATCGTAGAGAAAAAAAAAAAACCATAATAATTACAATTTTTTTCTTAATGCAGTCAATTGACCCCACCATTATATGAATGGCTTCGCCCCCCTGCTCCTAGATCCTCGCACTTGTGCTAAAAAACCATTCCATTCCTTTCCAACTAAATGACCAAACCCATTCACATCCATTCTCGTTAATCAAGATTTTGGAACTTGAAAATAGTAAAAAATATTTTTTAGTTTGGAGTAATTGATGCTTCATGTTAAAGCATTATCGGAGTAATTGACGTTTCATAAGACAACGTTATCATCTCCATTCTTCCTTTCAATGAATTTTTTTGATAAATAATGAATCTTATTGTAGAATTAAATTCTATAATAACATTATATTCATTTTCCATTCTTCCTTTCCAATGCCTTCATTTTATTTTAGGAAAATTTTCGAACATCTTCCTTTCAATGCAAATCTTTGCAACTTACCAACATGTGTCAATGTGTTGTATCATCCCTTCATTTCCATGCTTCCACTTAGTATCATTTATGACACAAAACCAAGCAATTAAAACACATGATAACTACTTCCGATTAAAAAACACTACTACTCAAAGTGGAGGTTATAGCCAAAAAACAAAGAAAAAGGAAATTTGGCTTAAGAGAACCATCTTTGCAAGTTGGTAAGACAAGGTAAATATGGTTCTTGATTTAGGGTTTTGTAGAGGGAACAAAAAAAAATTCTTTGTTTGTTGAAAAATAGAATTTAAAAGAATACACGAGTGCACACACACACGCAGACAATATTAACTGTAATTCTTAAGCCCTCGATCTATATTTGGGAAGCTCTTCTTTTAGGGGCAGGCGGGAAGTAGAAGGACCTTTTCTTCTTCTTCTTTTTTCAATTGCACCAGTGACTCCCAAATTGCAAACCATGTGATATTATTTTGATCAAGGATTCATTATGTGATAAGACTCAAAAACTAACAGCTCACATCAAAGAGAGTTTGGATCATTAAATCATGAATAAAAAGATTTTAACAGTAATGTTCCTTATGGAGAGAAGGTGAGCACAAGATAGATACCTTTTTGAAAGTCTCATTCTGTTTGTTCTGCTCCTCTAGATCAATCTGCAGTGCAGTTGTGAGTTTCTTTTCTTCAAGAAAATCAGAGGTAAGCTCTTCCACCCTGCCTCACCAATCCAATGTGTGCCCAAAAATAAACAGTAATACAAACAATTGCTCCCAGAGCAAATAACTAAGTTTAGGACGCGCTTTCTAGATACAGTTTCACTGTTTTAGAAGAAACCTCGCTTTCAGAGAGAGAACGATACAAAGAGACTAGACACACGTAACTGAATCAATTCACTCCCAGTGTTGTTTCCATAGATTGTTGTAAGACTAGTGGAACTTCAAAACAAAACCCAGCAGGTGATGATTGAATAATAGCTACATTCATTTTCAAGATGATGCCATGGAACTACAAACAAGAAAGGGCTTCTTTCCTATCCAAAAGAATATACATATTTTTGGAAATTATTAACTCGAGGTCTTGTAAAGAAAAGAAATAGCTGCCCCTTATTTTTTAACTGATCGGCGGCATATGATTAGATAAAAACCCAGTTACAAGAAAAACATAGGAATTAATTCTTCACTCCCTAGATGAATTCAATCAAAGAAATGCTTTCCTCTAGATTCTACCATGGGTCGCCAATCATATTTACAGCATCCACATAGAGTTATCAACATCCCTTTTTATAGGACATAGCATTGTCTTCTAAAAGGCAATTATGTTTGAAGTTTTTCGAATAAAAAACATAATAACACAATACCAAGTACCAACCAATTGAGCAAATACCTCGTCTGGAAATTGTTCAATTTCTGCAACATGGATTCCTCTTTCTCCTTAGCTTTCTCAGCCTGTTATCAGCCATACAGCATCTTCAAAACAGTCCAGGTTTGCAAAGCAATGAACCAAAGATGACTCAATAAGCAAAGAAACGTTGAAGACACTAATTTCCTTATTGCATTAGTTTCTCCACACCCATTAACCAATTACTAAAAGGCCATAGCAACCACGAGTCACGTCAACATTGGAGGACTAGGTCCAAATGCAATCTATGGCATCATTGTCAAGGCCCAGCCTCAAACTCAACCTTGAAATTTGATGCACAACAGCATGCAACTGAAGTAATAAAAGGAGCAATTCCATAGATATTAGTACTCTTCCTAATAAAAGTCAACAATTATAAAAACACAAGCTGTCATTCTCTTTTCCAAAGAGAAATCCCTAAATTATGGAACTTCCCAATTTCGACAGCAAGGCAGGTATTGAAAAATTGAAGCCCTCTCATACAAAAGTAGAGATATTTGAAGTTGCTACTATGACAACTCCTTAAACTAATAAACTTGGGCTTACAGTACTTAAGCACCTAGCTAGGGTCAACTACAACAAAAAGCTCAATATGTTCTTTTCCCACCATGCACTCGATACTTACAAACATCACCTAACAATTTGTTATGTCTACCTAAATTTCCATCTAATGCAATTTGGTGATGGAGTGACCATCAGAGAAGCAAAATTGAAAGCTTACGACGATCTTTGTACAAGATTAAATGGTAAACATGGAGAAAAGTATATGTATAAACTTGTTTTTGCTTGTAGTTGTTGATTCTAAATCAACATACACAAATTTTACTACTTGAACCTGTAAGTTTACAACTTTAATAAACACAATCTTATAAAAAGACATTTATAGTTTTTGCTTAAAATTATAATCACACCTTTTTAGCTATAATCTACAAGTTCATAAGTTCAGGTAAACCAAGCACCCTCAATATACTTACTTAGTAGTTAGTAGACTGATAAAAAATTACAGAGAGAAAAAGAGAGATCTTCATATGTTTTTTATAAACTTGGAAAAAGTTTAATAGATATATAGAGATATAATAGAGAGGTGTTAGAGGAAAATGAAACGACATGGGGGTGTTCCAGTGTGATAAAATATGTATGCTGGTATTGTATCAGGACTAAGCCAAGGGTCAACTTTTGAGTCCTTATCTCATTTTTCTAATTATGGATACATTGAGTAGACATATTCATAACAATATTTTAGAAATACTAAAGTTTTAAGTGAATGAAACTAAAAGAAGAGTTAATGCTAAATTAGAAATCTAAATAGAAGCATTTGAGTCAAAATAATTTAAGATAAGTAGTAATAAACTAAATAAATGGAATGAAAAATTAGTAACAATAGAAGTAGAAATAGTGAGAATTAGACAGTTGAACACAATGTGAACAAGTTGACTATCTAAGTATTTAGGTTCAATGATAAACAAGGATACATAAATTGTGGATGATATAACTAAAAAATCAAAGTAGAGTGGCTTAATTCGAGGGTGTTTCTAGCATAATATGCAATCGACAAATACCTACAAAATTAGAAGAAAAATCTTATATAACAACCATAAGGCCAACAATAATATGTGATAAAGTGTTCGTCAACTAACAAGCAACACATAATTAAATTATTATAGCTCAGATGAGAATATTGAAATGGATGTGATAAACTGTGAGAAAGAGTTTAAAATAAAAATATTCATCAAATGGTATGGGCAATACCAATTAAAGATAAGTTTTGAGAAAATAGATCAAGGTGATTTAATCATATACGGCAAAGACCAATGGCTGTAATGCCTAGGAAGAATGACAAGATTACCATTAATGAAGATGCTAAACGAAAGAGAAGACCTAAACAAGCCTTTAACAGAACAAAATGGAGAAAAAGAATTCATATGGCCTACTCCAAATGATAAGGACACAAGGCTTAGTTTAGTTTGATTACATAAATTACCATCTATTATTCCTAAATACCATAAGAGTCAATAAATAAAAAGGCTAAGACACATTATTTCACATATCCAACCACTAGATAGGCAGCCAACAAAACACTTATAATAATCAGCAACATTGAATTTGTACAGCCAACCTAGAATTGTTTAGGTTACACGTCAACCTTTCGTCGCGAGACCATTTTAGTATAATCATGCCATATTGCCATCTAACATTTTAAATTCCACAATGTATTTCATGGTCTAGTTTGGGATCATCATTGAGGATAAAGTCAACTGAAATAAATTCAAACTCAAAGAGTCCATAGATATCTACCTTATGTTAGTGAAGCATGGGAAAAAACCTAAAAAATGCAAAAACGATGGAGCACTAGACAATGTTGGATAATGAAAGAACCACTATATGTCAATGCTAGTCGGATAGAGAATAAGCCGACTCCTACTAGTAGAGTATTCGATGACAGAGAACTACAGGAATAACTTGAAAATCAAGTGTGTAAATTTAAAAACTACTAGTGACACCTAAAAGAGGAAAAACGAACAATTTTCTCAAGAATGAGCACCAACAACTACTCTACCATGAATCCTCCAGCTTCTTACTCCCTCATTTGCCACACCAACAAAAGCGGTGCACAATCTTCCCAACCACCGTAGAAATCTAAAGCTCATTTTTTACATGATCAAACAACACTTAGTCCACCACCATCTTCCTAGCATCTTTTCATTAAAGGCCCGAAAACCAAATTATAAAACATATCAAGGAACTTAAAAGGTTGGATCAAATGATATGAGAAATTATAGCTGCTCTTTGGATGAAATATTAGGAATGTTGTTTTTTATGGTTTGAGCAAGTTTGTAGGTGATGATCATGGCCGGGCCCAATCAATTCATTGTTCAACTTGCTAGAGAATGTTTAGAGATGTTTTATTCATAACTTGGTTTACCTATTGACGTAGTAGGTTAGTGAATGAAAGAAATTGTAGCCCTTTGCTCATTGTGGAGAGAGTGCAGAGTGGTGTTTTGTGGGGTAAATAGCAGCAAAGGTATTAGCTACAACTTCACCACAGCTAGTTTTAAAAGCCTTATAAGCCATGGATTGGAGTCCACCCTGCAGCACCTTTTGATCACTCTACTCAACATTTCATGCAAGTGCCGGCACGTTGCCTCTGTTCTCCTTGTTGTCCAGATTTGTGAAATCCCAGCTTTTTAGTATTTTTCTTATATCGAGAGGAAGTTCAAATCTTATTACTTACAACTGGCTGCCGTTTAGTTACACCATGGTATTCCCAGCTAAAGTAATTATAACTTATCCCTGAGAATGAATAATATCACTCACAAGCTAATGTATATTATTCATTCTTTTGAATAGGGACTAATCCTTTGATATGTTCCTATTAACCTACAGATTTCAGCAACAGAATTAGCTGGTGGATTGTCAAGTGTATTCTTTTGTTGTTCCAATTTTAACGAGCATATATGATCAACAGAGTTGCTTGCTTCACTGATTCTATTTGAATAAAACCTGAGCCCTGACATGCAAAAGCAGAAAATAGGAAATTCAAATACCCAAAAGTTAAACAGTAGAATCCTTCATAACCTCCATTATTGAATGATCTCGTTCAGCAAATGCAGCAGCAACACAGCCATGGAAAAACTTAACCTGCTTCTCTGCTTCCATATTCTGAAAAAGGATAAATGGAATGAGATTACAAGGAACATTATTGCGGTGATCAAATTAGAACAAAACATATTCCTATGGATGCCTTTCTTGGTCCTTACTTAGAACAATGGAACTGTAGCTCTATCAATTTACTGGTCTTGTTTCGAAATAATAAGAACAAAGAAACACTCCAAAAAGTGGCAAATATGATTGATATCACGTTTCACCACTTCAATCAGTACGCAATTTGACGAATGAATCAAGTACACATTCTTTGCCCAAAACCCAAAGACTAATGGGAAACAACAGGAAAGGTATATAGAACTAATATGTTAGCTCTTCCTTTAAATACTACATTGATTAACTTCAAAAGAATTTGTCATGTTGATTCAGTTAGCTTCTACCATAGACACTCTCCTTGCTAAACTGACTTTTCACATTTCCTACTGAATTATGACACATGTAGCCAAAAATGTGCTGCTCCCTCAAGTCCAAAGATAGTTCCTTCTTGAAGAAAGAACCACCAGTTGATCATACAAGAATCTAAAAAATACCGTGAAGACATATATATATATATATATATATATATATATGCTACTAGCGGTTGAGCACACGCAATACGTGTGCAATATTAGTTATAACAAGATAAAAAAAATACTACCATGCTAGATATAATAACATTTACAATCTTATTATAAAAAAGGAATTACAAAATCAAAATTAGAACTCAAATTTACACTACTATTAATTCATTCAAGGTTAATGAAAAGAAAGAATAACATAAACAATTGATCTAGTATAATATTCTAATGAACACATATCTACTAGCGGGACACACGCAATGCACGTAGAATTCGAATATAGAAAAAAACATGAAAATTGATATTATGTTTAGTATTCTAATATTTATTCTAATTTTTACAAAAGTAAAATATACATCACAATAGACATACAATATAATGAAAATATACATGAATATTTGAACTTTCTCTTGCATGATTACACCACATTTTCTCTTTGTTGAATATTTGAATTCTCACTGTCTTGTTCATGATGTGACCTTCTTATATATGCATTGTGCTACACAGCAGCGTTCCAATACAATTGCAGGTTGTTCGGACCTCGTGTTTTGATATTGTAATTGTTCCAATTGTCTTCGTCCTGTTATTCTTCCATTAGCTTGTTCAGAGAACATTCGTTGCATGGCGCATTGTTTGTAAAAACGACATTGTTCTCTTATCATTGTTGGAATTTGTTGACTTGCATGACTTGAATTCGATGTAGCATATTAAGTTAGCAACGTATTTCCTCATAATCCACGCTATATTGGAGAAAAAAACAAAAGATTACACAGTTCATGAAGACGGGATATATTTTTTATATTAGTTGGACGATTAATTTCATACAATGCTATCGACATAGAATTTGGCATTAACTATTTTTTTCTTGATAAAATTATATATGCAAATTGATCAATTATAGAACATGCTTCTAAAATTTAACTTGAGCACATGCTTAAGGGTTTTTTAGATTTTATGATTGTTTTTTGTGCAGTATCAATCGTCAAGAAGAATTATTTTAAAGATTAATGTATGATAATAATATATGCTTTTTTATGCATTATCAATTGTCAATAAAAATGGTTTTTAAGATTTATGTATGACAGTAATATATAAGTTTTGTTGAGCCTAATAATTATTATTTTTTTTACTTTGTCAATATAAATTATATTTTATTTGTGCCTAATAAATAATATGCTTAGTAGATTCTGCGAAAAATATACTTATTTTTAAGTTTTTTTATATGTTAGTGTTATTATTTATGGTGACATAATCAATCTACTGTAAGCCTAGTCTATTTTATTTGCAGGACTAATTAATAGTATAATTTTTAGACTTGGTCAATAAGAATTATTTTTAGGATTAATGTGCATGGTGGTAATATACAATTAAAGTCCTGTTGAACCTAATAACTTAAGTTTTTGAACTTTGTCAATATGAATTTTATTTTGTTTTATTCCTAATCAATAATAAAGTTTTGGAAAATTGGTGCACAATCCAATTTAAAGACCATTTACTGTTTTTCATCCAGCATAAAAAATTTTAACAAGCAAGGTCCATCTTCATAAAAGTTTTAACGCGCAAGATTCTTTTAGAACAAAAATACCCTAGAACAGATAAATTTATCTGTGCCTTTTCAAAACATGTATAAAAAACACAGATAAATTTATCTGTCTTTTATTGAAAGTATATGTAAAGAATATAGATAAATTTATCTGTCTTATTGAAAGTAGCCATAAAAAACACAGATAAATTTATTTGTTTGCATTATCTGTGTTGATATGAAAACAAATAAATTTATCTATTAAACATAAATAAGCAGATAGATAAATTTATCTATTTTTATTATCTATGTTAATATGTAAACAGATAAATTTATCTATTTGTATTATCTATGTTAATATGTAAACAGATAAATTTATCTGTTTGCATATTAAACAGATGAATATCAAACATCAAATAGATAAATTTATTTGTTTGTTATGCAAAACAGATAAATTTATCTGTTTGCAAGGTATTTTCGACAGAAATCACGCAATTAGACATTACGCATTAAAATTTTTGGAGATAGACCTTGCACGTTAAAACTTATTTTTTTGAACTTTTGGCTGAAATCCCCATAAAGTTTTCGTACATTGTCAATAAGCATTATTTTAAGATTAATATAAGATAGTATATTTAAGTCCTGTTGAACCTAAAATTAATATATCTTTTTAGACTTTGTCAATATAAATTAGATTTTATTAGTCTTTTAAGTGGAAGGAATCTCTGGAATTCAGTTAAATGAGAGTGGGGAAAAAAATACTATTGTGGTAGATATAATAAAATTTATGGTCTTTTTTTGAAAATGAAATGAATTACACAAAAAGATAAAAAATTAAAAATGTCCACTATTATCAATTCATTCAGTATTAGTGTAATAAAAAAAAAGAATAATACTAACAATTGGTCATAAAAATAGAATAATAATGAACACATGTAGAATGAAGTAGCAAAATATAGTGCATCTCATGGAAAATTTCACTGCATCACACAAGGAAGTTCGTAATTAAGGTTTGAAAGTAGTAGCAGGGAATGTGAAAAGTTTGCATGCCTTGCTAGAGGTTGAAGCAATCAGCGCAAGTAAAAATTGTACTAGTGGAAGAGGAAACTTTGATGGTGATTACTTAAGCTTCGATACTTTGATAAACGAATAATTGTGCCGATGAAAATTCTATTTCCATGGAGAAACAATGGCGCACAATAAAACTGTAATGGAGGTTATTGACAGAGGCAAATTTCTGAAGCTTTTGTAATTGCTGGCGTGTGATATGTAGAGAGATTTGTGGGGAAGTGAGCATTTTAAGAGGTTAGAAGGTTTTTTTGTTGGGACTATTTTATCCTTGGTAGTTATTTTCTTAAGGGTAATAAATTCAAGTCATTTGTAAAAATGACGGTGGGTAAAATTGGCTTTGTAAAATGCAGCTGGCTTCAAGATGCCAATTTTGGAGTTTCCTTTTAGGAATAGTATAGGTCATTTAACTCGAGTAGTTTCCAACTTCCAAGGTAAAACAGTATAGGTTTAAAAATCAATATTGTTTAATCATTTTGTATCAAAAGGCTTTCTTACATTTTCTATAGACTCCTTCAACATACCCCCATTCTTTGAATCACTCAAATGCTTCCCCATTTCATGATAGTAAATCACGGCAAAGAAAAAAAAAAGGCAGAAGATAGATTACGATCAACTGGAATGATGATTGGCTCCAAAACTTGTATATCCAGCATGGCAATCATCAGGATGGAGATTTGTGTGATATAACTGCCGAACCTGATATTGGACTAGCCAATTCCAAAAACTTTTACATACTTGTGTGCTGATTTGGTTTGCCAAAATCTTTGAGCCTTCTTAATTCATAACTCTGATTTCATGACTGTAAAAGAATTATTAGTGCCCTTTGAGACTCTAATTTTTACAAAACCTAAGCACCTAAGAGCTTAATTGAATTTTATGATCAATGGTAAGATTCAAGCCTCTAACCCACCCCTCCCTTTTAAATACCATACTAGCAATTAAACATTGTGCAAATCAAGCTCTGCTGACGGTACCATGGATCACAACCTGACTCAGTCGGCTGGTTTCTGTTAAGTCGTTTCCCGACTCTCCCTCACCCCTCATCTATATCCAAGAGAACCATTGTCTTGTGGTGCTCTCAGCCACTTGACCATGCTCTAAATCAGTACCTCCACTTATCCAGCAGACTCTCCAAAAGGACCCTTCAAAGTACCTTACACTGGGAGCAAAACCTAAGTATATCCACTCACGAGCAAAGGAAGCACGCGACTTGAATGCTAGAGCGAGGGTCTGTCAATGGAGTTCGGTTCATCCTTTATAAGAGCAGCCACAACTTGACCAGTTATAAAGAGAGAGGCATTGACCAATACATGTTGGAAAGCGTATCATACACACCACCTGACCATATCCATAATAAGACTCCCCCATATAGCATACCAATCTCTGCAATTTCATCACACGATCTCCAAAGTCTGAACTTAAGATTTGCAGAAGAGTCGGTTGTCACCTCCAATCTATTGAGCCAACAAGGAATCCACTTGTACTCAAGTGAACTTGACGCCTCCTTTGGCTCCCACATATAAAGAGTTGAACCTTAGCTCTTACAAGATACTTAGGCCAAGTTTGTTGGCCATTATATGGCAATGGACTGAATTGGTAATCAACTGGGCTTGCTATACCATTGTTTGGTTCAGCCCTTTAGGCCTTCATTACTAATCCCAACGGACTCTCAATCCCACCCAAATGCCTTAATAGCAATACCAGCCGGGAGCTCTTCTTGCTAATTCAGTCCATCTGGATTAGCACTTCATTTACAATTATGTCCCTGCTATTTCACAAGAATACCAACATTACCCTTGTAATCCTACATCTTCATTTCTGTCCATGCGCCATCGCCCTCCACCCTCGCCATCACTGCCGCTCTCTACTCTAGCCATCATAGTCGATTCTTCGCCGAAGACGAAAACAATGAAGAAATTGTATCGAGGAAATTGGGGTTATTGTTTTTTATTTTTATGGGTTTATTGTTTTTTATTTTTAATTATAAATTATATGTTTAAAAATCATTCCAATGAGTTAATTTAACTTATTAGCTTATTCTAAAAAATAAAAAATATATTTATTACTTTTCTACTACAAGGGTAGTCTTGAAAAATAACAAATATAATCCTATCTCACATTATTCAATCCCACCCAAAACAAACATGAGTTTGTCTAGTCCATTATCTAATCCTAACTAAATCAAACACAAAAAAAATAACTACTACCTCATTACTAATCCCACCTCATTACCAATCTATTCACTAATCTCACCTCATTATTAATCCCACCCAATCTACACTGGTTATCAAACGGACCCTTAATGCTCTCAGACCCATCACTTACTCTCTCCGACAAAGCTCTCTACTATTCTCTCTAAGGTTGTCCCGATCTCCAGTCTCTTCCACCTCCTGTGGTCTCCGGCCATTGAAGTACACCATCTTTTCAGATTACATTACATAGGTCTACGTCGGGCGTCTATATACCTACACCAAAAAAATAAACAATTTCTCCAAAAATGTCATAGCATATGTCAGATAACGGCATAAAGTTTCCCCTTCTGATAAATAAGACAAACTCATGTCCCCATAGAAACTTAAAATTGTGTGTGCGTGTGTGTACAGAGAGAGAGAGAGAGAGAGAGAGAGAGATACCTTTGAGACCTCTGCAGCATGCAAATCAGCCAACTGGCCCTGGAGAGGAGGAATCGTGTAAGATTTTTGGAAATAGGGCAATGCAATTTCTTATAAAATAAATAAATAGATAAATACAAGGGGGCTCACTTTGATACGGTAAGCTTCTGAAAGCTCCTCTTGAAGGTCTGACTTCTCCCTATTGCAAGCAGCCAACTTCTTTTTCAAGTTCTCAATCTCCTGCTCCAAGCCAGCTGTCCTAATTGGGGAATTAGATTCAACACAAAAGCATCCTAATTGCCAATTTGAAAAGATAATCGATCCCAACCCACACTGAACCAAAAAAATATTTTGTCGGATGAAATCTTGGCCTGATGGACTCAATATAAATCATATACCTCTGAAAATGCATTCGAGTAGCCACAGTGAGGTAGCTTGGTCCAGCTTGTTGCATACACAATTGTTCAATGTCTTTACGTAACGTATCGCGCTCTACAAATAGTAACCACATGTCAGATCAGAATTGATAAGATAATACCAATACTCAGCAGAAGCTGCGAGGGGCAAGAGAATTATCATTCCGACTGTTGACTAGTAAGCAGAATTTATGAGATTCCTGTGCAGCGTATGCTCAAGAAGTTAGTAAAATATCTATCACAATGCATAACATCCTGTCAGAGCATTCAGCTTCTCAAATTGGATACTGTATTCAAAGCTATTCATGAAGACACACACAATCGACCATGCAGGCAGGCTAGCTTAGCGAACCAACAGCTTAGAAAACTAAATCAACCACAGAACTAGAATGCTTTAACAGAAAATAATTTCAATGGGGATGTGTACAATACATTTGGTAGGAGGAATTTTACAATAAATAGTTAAAGAGTATATCACTATTACAAAATTGAAGCCCTGAAGGGCAGCTAGGTTTTGCCAGGTAGGGAAAGTAGATCAACCCAAAACATCACATATCGGTCCACCAACACCAAGATTGATCATATTTCAATCATGGTGTTAGGTTGGTCAACACAACACAGAACCGCTCAAATCTTATTTAACAAGGACAGATACATGATTGTCGATGTTTGAGAAAAATAAGAGAATTACGTGCTATGATCCAAAAATGGGTAGTCCAGTGCACATGGCTCCCCTCACTATGCCTCTAGAAAGGGTTAGATGTGTGCAACCTTCCCCTCACAAATTCGGTCATACCCAATGCACAAGGCTCCCAGTAACAGAAGGGTCTAGACTCTAGCGAGGTAATAAGTACAAGCAGAATACCTGGTTGCCTGGAACGTTAGAACAAGGAAGAAAATATAAGAAATAAGATAGACCGATAGATAGGGGAAAGACTAAGACTAGCTATCTTTGCTCTATCGCTCTGGCAAGAACTAAGAGTGCCAGCAGATCCTACTTTTTTTATTTGCAATGACCAAAAATAAAATATAGTGCACTACAATAACTACCCTAATTGTATTACCATACATGTGGAGTGTGGACTGACGATGCCTTTGCTGTCCTGCTGTATTCTTTTACGAAAATATATAATGCTTACCATATAATTCACAAATCAAAACCTCTCCAAATAGGTTTGTGTCTTCCCCAAAGGGTCCTCGTGAATTTGAAGACTGCATACAACTCAAAGTTTCTAAAAAGATACAACAGGAACAGTGCGATTTTCTTACTTTTGATGATCATATATTTCTTCTCTCGTGTTTCTCAACAATTGATTTTCCCTGTTTTTTGTATTTGGTACTTCATCCATACTCAACAATTGACCCTAAATCCCGAGCCCACTGGGCTCCTTGTTCTATGCCACCAAGGCCGCTTACCCTATGGAAAGGAACAACAGATACAATATTGGCTTATATAAAAATTCTATAATTGGTTTCAATTATCCTGAGAAGCCAATACAACTTTGCATTTGTCATTTATGTGTATTATGATTTGCTTTGCATTTGTAATTTATGCGTATTATAATTTGCAGTTGCTACGTGTTCCTCTTTTCTTTCAGTAAGTTCTCTCCTGCCATAGCCTTCTGTAAGTAACTTCTGGATTACCTATCTTACCATATTCTACTTTCACATATTTCAGTTCTTACCATGCTTTGTATACCAATTTTGGGTGGAGTCTATAGTTAAAAAAATTTCCAATCCACATTGATAGTGATGTTATGTTTGTAATTATATTATGCAACATACACCACAGGGCATAGCGAACCAATTGCCTACAAGTTACCTTAGCGTAAATATCAGTGTAGATGAAAACAAAAATTGACAAGAGCAATTCAAGCCAAAAGCATTAACTTTTGAAGTAAGATTTCCTTATAAATCAAACAAGTGGATAAGAACAGTGACAGCATAAGGTTAAGGCAACATCGAAGTAAAAGAGACCAAACGTTACATGTACTCTTTTATAATTATGAAGTATTCATGTTGGACACTCGATACTTTAGTAAGCGTATGAGATATGTTTCCTACATGAGTGATGGGACATCCACACAACTAGCATATCTAGAAATTACGTTTAGTAAAAGTAATTGTACATCTTGCCCTTCCCAAACTCCGCTCTAGTGGGGACTGAAACACCGAGTCACACTGAATTTACCATATAATTATACATAAAATTTACACATTATGCGTGAAATGTCTATTATAACTTATAAACACCATTTTACCCTAAAAAGTAAAAGATGTACGTTACAAAATATGAATATTTTCCACATCCGTCTGCTCTTGGACATAGTAATTAGATGAAACTCACATTTAGACATACACCCGCACCCAATTACTGTACCCAAGTCCACATAACATAGGTTACCAAAACCAAATATATGCTAAGGTGCATAGCTTTCTTACAATCATGCTTACTATAAGGGCAACCCGGTGCACGAAACTCCCATATATGCAGAGTCCGGAGAGGGGGTGGACATGCTTACTATATGTGTCTATATCTCCACACATGCACGCCTATAACTCCCTTCCGAACACATAAATGTTGTTTTTTTTTTTTATGGAAGGATGAGCATATATCATGCCTGATAATTTTCACGCAAGAGTTGTAGGACAGGATAACAGTCAATCGGGTTAAAATAAGATTCTTGGAAAGCCACTTTACCAGCACAATTTTAATAAAATATTAAATTAAGCTATTTTGAGCTAGGGAACAAAAAGTATACATACCATGCTCCAACTGTTGAATGTGGCCAATCAAGGACTCATTACCATTCAAATGCTCATTCATATCTGAAAGAAAACAATATTCATGAGATATAACGAACTAAACCTATTTATCATCCTATAAAAATGGACACACAAAAATCCAAAAGCAAGAACAACATATGCAACTGATCTTACTTTTTGATATAACCCACATGTTATTCAGTTATAACAGAATGCAAGATGATTCTAAAGCAAAATTGACTGCATTCAAATTGGTGCTTTAGAAATTCACAATCACATATTACTCAAACAGATTATCACATTCTCTCCCAAGGAATCTAGCGAAATAAATATTAGAAAAACTAAGGATCAAATTTTTGGATATTTCATGCCTCATTTATTTAAAAGAGAAGCTTCTAAAACAAATGAAATTCCTCTTCCAAGATTCGACAATTATCCTTGGATCTAACATCCAGAGCCCTGTCTCAAACAACCTGTATCTAGTTAACATTACCTATTCATATGCGACGGTTATGTTCCAAAGTCCCATCTCATTGTCCCACAAATGTTCGGCCATTTTAGAATTTGCTCATTCGCAATTTATATAATTACAGGTGTCTGTGGCCAAAAAATTGAAAATAACTCAATAATCTATAAATTTACTTCCTTTTTGGAAGTTTACATTTTTCATCACTTTCACAAAACAAAACTTTAGTCTAAATTGAGATTATTTCAATACTGTACCAGGCCCACACTAATTCTTAATTAACTCAATTATAAATATGGAGATTTTAATTTATCAAATAAAAACAATTAATTGAAGACCAAACAAACGCTAAATAAATTTTCCGTCATATCAAGCAGAACCAAAGACGAAAAACTATAAATCGCCAATAGAAACTAACTTCTACGCATCTGAGAGCAATGATACAAAGGAGCTTGAATTATCAACGGAAGAAACACATGTGTAAATTAAATAATAGGCGAGGGTTTATACAAAACAGATAAAGAATATGGAGAAGAGGAGGTCACCTGAGAGAAATTCGAGAAGCGTAGAAGTGAGAAACGAACGATTAGGACTCGCAGATGATAGGATAGAGGATGATTGTGGTGTTTGTAGGAAAAAATCAGGGCTTTCGTCTCTCTCCACCTGCGATTCCTGCAACGAACAACAATCCAAGGAGTTTTTTAAAAATATCAGGGAAATTAGGCATCTGGCCCTGAGATTTTTCATAATTAATTACGCCCTACGAAAACATAATTTATAAAAAACCAGAAATATATAAATAAATTAATTTTCGTTACTTGATTAGCAAAGAAATTAATAAAAGATTTAGTTTTTAATTTTCACGTGATGTATATATTTATACTTTATATAAAATTTATTTTATAAAAAAAGTTCCTACAATAAAAATGTTATTATGAGACCGACATTTTTTAAGAATTAAACACATGTGAAAAAAGTAAAATAATTTTTTTGTCTTTTTCTCTCACTAACTGAACTTATATTTATATTTATTTTTAAAAAAACACATAAAAATTAATTTTAATAGGATAATTTTTTCATTTTAATTTTAAAGACAAATAAGAAAATCATTATATTTTGTTAACTAAAATATTTGGTTATGAATCCATAACATTTTACTTATTTATTTTGAAATTTGAAAAACATCTATTAATTACTATTTTCATCTTTTTATTAATTATTTAATTTTTCACTTATTTATTTTGTATCGCACAACTGATGCTAGGAGAGAACATTACTTGGATATTTTTTCTTCTTTTTTAAGCTCTGTCTGCTATTTTATATTTCACTTTTTTAATCTCAATTCCTTTAGTTTTGTCAATTAACTACTTGAATATTTTATTTTCCATCCCCGCTTTTTTCTTAAATGCTTGAATTTTAATTAAACAAATAAGATGCGATGGTGCATTAGCCATATGCATTTGATTATATGACTATTTGGATATTTGATTGATTATTAAATATTATACTTAGGCCATGTTTGGCTGGCTGCAACCTTAAGAAAGAATAAAAATGTGATTCATATTCCATCGTTTAAAATGAATATAAATGAAAAAGTATTTCTTGACTGTTTATTCAACTAAGAACTACATTTTCAAACTAAAGTCCTATTGACAACTAGCTTAAAAGTTAATTTTTTTATTTTTTCGCATTTTTAACCGAAAAACTAAATTGTGTTCAAAATAGATTATTTAGTAACTTAACTTTCAAGCGAGTTTTTTTTTGTGATAATTTAGCGAGTTTTTTTTTAAGTTAATTGTTTAAAAAAAAGATAATTTTTTGCTTTTTGTTTAAAGTAAACAATTTTACCCTCCTATATATTTGATATTAACAATTATATATAG
>JAOTRH010000006.1:10663358-10712848 GCA_034768845.1 Heliamphora exappendiculata | reverse complement strand
TTTTATTTTTTTGACTTGTCTCAATTAAATGAGTCAAAAGTATAATAATTTGATTAAATAAAAAAAAATTACTAAAAACAATAAAAATAAATAAACAAATAAATAAGTATATAAAGAGAGCTAAATAGAAAAAAATGGTGGTACTAAACCCCACTTGGATTCCAATGTTCCATGACTACCATTACTACTATTTTATTTTTTTCCAAATAATTTTCCATCATTCTCTCCTTTTCCTTACTTTATCTCCCTCCTTCTCTCCCTTTCACTCATTAAAAAGAGTTAATTGGGAACCAAAATCAATCTATTTGGATTTAGTAACTTAGCTTTTTTCTAACATTGTAATATAGGACTAGGAGGATAGAGTCCTTGGTCTCCATTGTCATCATCACTTAGATTTGGGAAGTCAATATGGGTGGCGTGAAATATTAGATCACCCATTTGAAATGCGTGCTGTGCCTTTTAAAAGATACGTTTTTCGAGTAATTTTTATAGTTAAATTCGTTCATTAGGTATAACTCGTCGAATTTATTTGATATGTGAAATATTAGATTCATCGGATAACTGTAGCTTAGTGATTGAGTAAGATCTCATAATATATTTATTATAAATAAATAATAAAATTTATATTTTTTTAAAAAAAATTGTTAAACAAATGTTAATCAATTACTAAGCTACAAATATCTGATGAATCTGATTTTATATATGTTAAATAAACTTGACGATTTCTACGTAATGAACGGATTAGATCATAAAAAATTACTTAAAAAATGTACTCTTTAAAATCACAGCACAAGCATGCTGCCCATTAGGCGCAGCACGCTCCGGATCCTTTGAAATGCAGAGGTAAGGATATGTACTTCCATGAACAAGACCTTAGTGGCCAATGGTCATTTTCGATATTGTAATAATTAATAATTTATAAATTATAAATTATAATAAAAATTATAAATTCTTGAAAAATATATTTATTTATAACCAAAACTAACTATAAAAAAAAAGTAATTGTTTACTTCGTTGTGTAGTTTGTAAATTGGTCTCCTATTTTTATGTAATCGTCAATGTGATTTTTATATTACTGAAATTAATAATTTATAAATTATTATTTAAAATTAATAATTTATATGATTTACTAAGGTAGATCGGTATTGCCCTCGTTAGAAAACGTTAGATAGTTTAGATTATGAATAAGCTGTCCTTGTAAAAAAAAAAATAGTAGCTTTTTCAAAATGCTAAATCATAATACTTAAAAAATAACTTTTAAATTAAAAACATTGCCTTTTAAAAAAGGTCAAGCATAGCCTTAAAATGATACGGCTACCAAAGTTTTTTGATTTTTTTTATTAAGAATGTAAGAAAATCTACATAGCCTATTTGATAAAAAAAAATTAAAAAACAAACTAAAAAAATAAAAAATTTAATTAAAATATTAGTTCATAAAATATTTTATTCAAGCTTAAACCGCATTTAAAGGACAATAATTCCTAATACGACTATACTTTTAATTTTCTTTATCATAACGAATCAAAAAAATAAAAAACTTAAACCAAAATAATAACAAATTAAAAAAATAAATAAACTATCCCAAACAGTGTGTAACGTCCCCTTATCTTTTCTCTTATTTCTCTGTAATTGTAAGTTTTGTAACGATTCTACCATGATATGACTCCATAAATTGGCTAAATGACAATGTAATATTATTTTTTATACGACCCTAATTAAATTTGGACATATTTGAGCCTAGTTTCGAAAACTTTGCTTATTTTTTTATTTCTTAAATTTTTCATCTTCTGTATAAAAGATTTATTTTGTTTAATTCACCTTTAGCCTATTGTCTTATTTTGCCCTATTTTTCTTAAAATTTTTCATTTTTTTGACTTATCTTGAGTTTTAAAATATAATAATTTAATCAAACCCGAGTTGAGTCGAGTCTTTAATTTTTTTCCCCAATATTAGTCGAGTCTTCATTTTAAACGAAACTTTTGTTAGTATTTGTACCCAAGTTGAGTCGAGTTTTTATTTTTTTAATATCCGTCGAGTCTTCATTTTGATCAAAACTTTTATTAGTATTTATAGTCTATGGAAAGCGTTTTAGATTAGCTTTAATGTAAAATACCAAACATTTATTGCAAAACTCATGATTGGTTACACTGAATTGAACTCTACAAGCAAAGTCAAGTATAGTAATCAACAACTTCAGAAAGGGAAACAGCACCATTGGGCCAAATCAACCTTTTGGAGACAAATTTCAATTTCTTATTTATTTTAATTTTTTAAAAATATTTTTTAATTTTTTGAGGAAATTGTTTACATTTACTTTTTCAAATCGTCTTACTAAAAGGAATTAAAAAAATAAAAATTTCAAGCAAAAGATGAAAAATGTTCGTTGAAAGGGAAAAAAAATAGAATTTAATTTATTAATTTATTTCTTAGCTTATTCCTGTTTTTTCTTAAAGAAATTCATATTTTGGTCAATATTTTATACTTTCTCGGCTTGTCTTGATATAATAATTTGATTAGATAATAAAAAATAATTAAAAATAAAAATAAATAAAATAAAGAAATAAGCAATTATCCCAAAGGAATCCCATGTTAAGCTTGGCCATGAAAAGCATTTTTTTTAATATATATTGAGATTATTTTTTCACTTGCTTTTCTTCTGGGCCTTCCATTAAGAAATTAATCCACTATTAGCAGTGCAGCTCAGTTAGAGTTCTGTTTGGGCCAACTTAAAAACTAGTTTTTTTATTTTTAGAATAAATTTTCTTTTTACTATTATTTTTGAAATTTACTTATACTTTTTGGTAAAAAATTCTCTACTTAAGAGGAATTACAAAAGTAAAAATTATATAAAAATTTGAAAAATGAGAATTTTCTCATTTTCTTATTTCACAAAAAATGAAAGTTTTCTTAAAAATGAGAAATTAGTAATATTAAATTAGAAATGAGAAAGTTCAGAAAGTAAAAAATATAAAAAAATAAGAGCGTTCTCAATTAATATTTAAAATTTAAAATTAGTGTAATGCAATATAAACTTAGAATTTTTCATTTATTAAAAATAAAAAATAGTGTATAGTATACGAATATTTCATAAATAAAAAGGAATTTAACATTCAAAAAATAAAAAATTCTCATTTTTACTAAAGAAATGAGAATACTTTCATTTTTTTAATTATTTAAAAGTTTGCAACGGAAAAAGTAATAATATTGTCAAACAAATTTGAAAAACTACAAGAAAAAAAATAAAATCTACAATCAATTAATATTAATACAAATCAAGTTTCAATCACATAATAAAAGTATTGTAATCAATAAAAGTAAAATAAATAACAAATAAAAATTGTGTGTCCCTTTTTATACAATTTAAAATGTCATATGGGTCTCACATTTTTTACTTTACACTATACATTTTTATTTTTTATTGTTTTTTTTATTTTATCGGCAAGTATTCTTTTATCATGTGCCAGTTATATTCCACTACATAAAAGTGAATATAATATTTCACGATCTCATCATTATCTTATGGGTTCCACCTTACTTTATGACATCACTCACGTGGAGTATTTCAAAGTTAAAACTGTTTAAAAAAATTTCAAATAGTATAACAATTATTTTCTCCTAAAAAATTAAACCATTAAAAGCCTAATTTTTAAGACATTCCAAATAAGTCCAAAATATTGTTGGGTGTTTTTTTTTTATCTTTTTACAAATTGTATTCCATTGAAATTAAAAGAAGTAACATTAAATTTATTTATTTCTTCAAATTCTTGTTATGATTTGTTTTCAAAATTGATTTTTTTTCTTATATAAATTTATTTATAAAAGGTCCGTCCCATCATACCAATTTGCTTGGGGCCACAAAAGGCCCATGGCCGGCCCTATTCTGATTTCTGAAGTTGAGTTTTTTATTTCAGAATGGGCCGAAAGACTAGATGGAGAAAAGGCGGCCGCTATTTCAAGAACTTTAGCTTATGTTTGATTTAATTTTTTTAAAACTTTTTTACTTATAAATATCTTATAAAACTTATTTATTTGATTTTTTATTATAATTAATTAACTATTTTTACATCTTTTCACATATATTTTTAAAAAACTAAAAAACTAAAAAATCTAAAAAAAATATAAAGGCAAACACACGCTAAAACAATAAAAATGTGCTCTGGCAAAATATCTACAAGCCATCCAAAATTCGAGGCAACAAAATGGTTTTTTCATTTCTAATACCAATAATGCTAACGATTATATTTTGGTGATTATATTTGTGTATTATATAATCTAATTTTTGTGATAAAAACAAATAATAAGTTCATAAATATAAACAGTTAAACACTATACATAAAAATGTCACTAAATATCAACATTTTCAATCCACAAAACATTTCCCTGTATCTATTAATTGTATCAATAGATCTACAAATAGTGGGCCAAATTTAGGCCATTTGGCTTATTTTAGCCTTTTAATAAAAAAATAATTCCATTTTCAGATGAGAGGATCCAAAAAAGTTGCTTACCAAAAATAAAAATCAAAAAGAAAAAGTTTTTAATCAAAAGATTTTTAAAAAATTCACATAAAACGAACCATCTACACAATAACCAAAGCTAAAGTGACACTCCAAATGTTTCCCTTTTGTTTCTCTTTTTTCCATGGTCTATTTGCAGTCACTTTTGAACAATCCTAAATCAGATGATCAAGAACAAGATGCAACATGCTAGGGGAAACAATACAAATCCTTAGCCAATTGTTCATATCATAATTTTAAAAAATGCATTGTGTGCTTCAATTCAGATGCAACCTAAGAACTTTGGCAACCAACTAATCGAGGCATATTATAGATTGTTTTGCAGATATTAGCTACAGCTTCTCGTGGCTCTGATTAACAGATCAGGCTATTGGGCAACAAACCAACATCCATGGTAGCGCCAAAAACAATCAATCAATAACGACAGAAAATCATCAGGACAAGCAAATATACGTGATTCAACAAAAATGTCCATGTCGACAACTCACCAAATTTTACCATATTATGAATAAAGGAGATGAATACAGCAAATGCTGATATAATAGCTAGTATTATGTATGCTAAGATTTTTCATCAAGTTGAATTTGCAAATCCAAAAACAGGTAATATTTTAATCCCAAGCCATTGCAGACCTGAGATTGTAATCTATGCAACTGGTCCAAACATTGAATCGGGAACGCGGGAGCAGATAGAACTTATAAGAACAGAGATCATATGAGAAAATCCCTCTCCAATGTGGACATGAGTACTGCTAATTCATTTTAACTAATGTATGGTCTCCTCTACCAGTCTATTTTAACAAACACAAAAAATTGCAGCCTTCCTTCAAACTGGATTTTGTTAAATTAAATTTCAATCGAGTGAAAAAGTTTGAAATGGACGAGCCACCAGCCAATCTAAGCCCAATATATAGCAAAACAAAAACATTTACAAAGAGGGCAACACGTGCAGAGCATCTCAAGCAATATCAATCTGCTTCTTGGAATAACACGAGGATATCAAATTCCATGGACTGTTTATCACTTTTCTTCCACCAGTCTTGCTCGCACTGACTCCGGGCATGATATCTTATTGACGCTGCAAAAGGGCAAATTATTCGATCAAACAACTATGTGAAGTTGAACATGTGCTTGCTAATATACAAGCAAAGCAACAATTAGATCAACTGTTTGGAGTTTGCTAAACACACATTCTTGAATTCTTTCAGTCACCCGTACATAGTTTTGCCACAGATGATCAGTTTAAATGCAGTTCCAGATAGCAAAAGAAACATAGAAATCATAGATAAAAGGCTTGCCATATGAGAAGATCTCCACTGGATGCTGACTTCTCATAAATCCATTCAGGAATCAGCTCTCGCAAAAGCTTAAGTTGCTCTTCAACTTCTCCTGTGAACACAAAAGACAAAAGGAGTTAGCTCAAACAGAGTTTCCATGACAAGAAGACAAATTTACAATTTGCTGATAATAAAAGCAATACTTACTCCTATCAACAATATCTAGGTGGCTGGTTATTATCCTGTTCATAAACTCCTCTTTGGTGACAACAGAACGCTTGATGGACTGAAATAAATAACGAATCATGTCAAAAAGTTTAGGTAAGCTGGCAATCATCTGTTGCCGTCTCTTTGCTTGTGAGATCGCTGGATCATTCTCCTCAAGTGCTTTCCTCTCTTTCTCTCCAATCTGCAAAGGCAATGTTTAGTTAGTTCCTTCTTTGAGTCTATCTATTATGTAACGAGTGTAATGACAAGTCTTCTAAATGGTCCATATCCCAAGAGAACATGAATGGAGAACAAGTAAATGCCATTGTCATCTATATCAAATCCTTCTTTAAAGGATAACAACAGGGCTGCCTTTCTGTACTAAAATTGTACATCAGGGAAATAGCCAATTGTGACAAGCCTCCCAAGCCCCCCACCAAATAGAGGATGATGCCTATTGGCTATTGTCATTACTTGTGTTTTCAGTGAAAGTTGTCAGCCCATACGAACCTACTTCATTAACTTCAATTATAAAACACAAGATTATAGTACTACATGTTTTTCCTGGATTCCCAAGGCTGATTTTGTTTTTGACTGCAATGAAAAGCGAACAACAAGACTTGTGCCTGGATATATCATACAAGACCCAATACATTACACCAGCAGGACTACATTTAAATTGAAAGATGTGCTCTGAACAGGATTAAAGGATATCAAATTCATCATGGGCTTACCGATTGCAGAAGACTCTTGGGAAGAATTTGGAAAATATCGTTTTCAACTGATAATCCTCCAATGCTATTTACTTCATGCCCGACCGTTGCATTTTTCACTGGACTGTCAAATTTGAGTGATCTAATAGGAACTGGACGTGCAACTAATTTGTTGGGTGAGCTCGTTGACTTGTCATCCGGGGTCATATTACACCTCTTTGGTGGTTGCAGTGCAGGTGTGGCACTCATCAGTTCTACTGGTGTCGAAGCGATTTTTGCAGGTGTTACTTGGATGGTAGAAGTTGCCACAGGAGATGAGATTTCATTCTTCACAGAATCTCTCTCTTTCGTTGGAGTTGCACGTGAATTATGTCGTGAGAAGCGCTTCTGGAAAGATAGAGAAACATGGGTTGGTGCTGCTGGCTGCTGTTCTGCTTGTGCAACAGTTAATGACTCAACAAGCAAAGATGAACTAGAGGGCTTGGCTGTGCTTGTATGAAGATCTAGCTTTGACTGGTTGAATGGCTCTGGTAGTGTTCCCTCTGGAACTTCCCCCTGAATGCAAAGAGACATTGTTAACCACATAGACTAGTCCCTCTGTTAATTGGAAAGTGTGCTGCTCTGGTATGAGGAACAAAGGTGGGAACATGATGCGGCACATGATCTAAATTACAGTATAATATGGTCATTTATAAATTACAACATGAAAATATACTACCTCCAAATTATAAGTATCCCTCCCATAAGGAAAAGTATTGTTTTTCAAACTATTTATGCAAACCACATTTTTAATATGCGTTATGACTTTTTTTCTTTTTACATTTTATCTTGCTAAAACCCAAGTTTCTCTATATTTTAGTTTATTATGCTTGATTTTTTCTCCACGGAAATGTAAAGAAAATAAATAAGAACGAATGGCGATAGATTTGGAATGCTTAATTTTCCATTTAAAAAGCATTCCATGTTTTGATACGTGCGTTTTTACGCATATTGCTAGGATGTTAGTATTTTTTGGTAGCATCCCCACCCACACGAAAAGGGATAGATGACAGTGCAAACAAAGCAAAATCTCAAAGCTAGCTTCCTTGCTGGGGGAAGGTGTTTCAGGTTCGAGCTTTAAAAACAAAGTTGCCGGGGAAAAAATTGAAACTCTCCAGAAACTTCAACAGACACATTGGTTCAAAATAGGTTGTTTGTATCTTAGCTTTGAAGCTACCTTTTTTTGAAGTTAATTGTTTGGATAAAAAATTAGCTTTTTTTGAAGTTAATTGTTTGGATAAAAAATTAGCTTTTTTTTTTAACTTTTTGTTCAAATTGAATAATTTTACCCTTCTATATATATTAAATATTATAGTACTTTAAAAGATGTTGGAACTTAAATAGAATATTCTAGTAAGTTTTTTTATTTGACTTATTTGTTTTTTTGTTTTTTTGTCAAATGGATATATTGGCTGTATGGCTGTGGTGTGTTTTTAACCAAAAAGCCAAAAATCGAGAGTAGCCAAACGGACCCTTATATGTGCAATAAATCAATTGTAAGAGTTAGATTACAGTACTTGATAAAAAGAAAATATACCTCAGGATGATCTATAAAGAAATCCAAGAGTCTACTGCGGAAGACCTTCCTCATATCTGAATTCCCACTTGCGGATTTCAACTTCCCCTCATTCTTAATAGCATCCACATTCATTATGACATGAAGATCAGGCTTCATACAACTAGTCCGCTCATCATGAACAAGCACCCTCTTTATCTCGAACACTTCGGGTAAAATAAACTTCAATTGTGCTAAATGGCCATAGGAGAATCTCCTATGAAATTAGAACATTATAGTAAGTTGATGTAGATGACTGATTTTAAACTGTGAAATGAAAATAGAATATAGATTTCATGCACAGAACATGTTCTACCTATCAGTCAAATACTCGACTTTCGAGCTAATGTTTGTAAACGTGGACGCAGAGCCCTTCAACCGAAGCAGACGAATCGAACTATCCAAGCCATTAAAGAATTTACCCAATATCTCATACCTGAATCAAATTCAACTGCAGCATCAGAAATTGACTAAAACCCTCTTCAGAAACGAAAATTTACTATAGTTTTTGCAGATTTCGCAACGTTTATACTTTGTGGGGCTACCAATTTCACAAAGATTTGCATATATGTATACATACAAAATCAGGAAACTTGTTGAAGGAACAAATTGGTCCAGTATTTTGTCAAATTTAAACAAGAACCAAAATAACAATTCAAGAAATTCCGAAAAGAAAAGAAACCCCAAATCCCCCTACACTGCTAGTATTGTAATGGCTTTCGTTTTCCCTAATCCATAAGCATTAAGATACTACACATTATGAACAATACCAATGCAGAAAAATGATCAAATCGATTGAAGCGATACACAAAAAAAAAGAGAAACAGCTCTCAATTCCTATGAGATGAGCAGAACCTTACTATTTCAAATCAATAGAAATAACACCACCAGAACTGAAAAAGGACGGACAAAATTCCAACTACATTTCTGAACACAGATTTTACAAAAAGATAAAAAAAAATCGCATAGAACTTACTTTTCCGGAAGTTTTATCGGCTCGTCAACCTTCTTGTTTGCCTTCCCGATTAAAGTATCACCCAATCCAGAACCGATCTGCTGTCCGTCGGAACCAACCGGAACGTGCTGATGGCGCCGATCTTGGCCCGATACCAGGAGCTTTGCGGCGACCTCTCTCACTTCTTTCACCGAAAGCGCAGACCAGGAGTTCCGGCCTCGGCGTGGAGGGTCCGCCGGCTTCTCGGGGGTTTTGGAGCTCCATGGACTCCGATCCGAAGAAGCTCTGGTTAATTCATCGGACGGCGATGGCTTTTGTGAAGATGAATGGAGAATCTTCTTCGACTTCAGTGGACTGAAGGGTAACGAATCTGAGGACTCCATTGTTGTGCAGCTTCAGGACCGGGTAGGGCAACGGTTGGGGCTTTGCTTGAGAGGGAGAACAACGGCAATATATATACCAATGGCTTTTGGCGCCAAAGCTGAGCTGGGTGCGTAGGGACCCTCTGCCACGTCAGTATTCGCGCCATTTTCTTCTCGCGGGAAGCGTTGGTGTTAGCCTTGGGCCCCGTTTATAATATTTTTTTGCTTGTTTAAATGTTTTTCTTAATTTTTAGTAAGTTTTTATATAATTATTTTATTTTTTTAATTTTTTTTATTAAAACGAGTTAAAAAAATAAATAATTTTCATAAAATATTCAAAAACTATTAAAAAACAAAAATAAATCAAATTATATTTCATTTATAGTCATTTTTAGTGAAATTTTTTTGTAATTATATTTTTTTATATTTTTTTTCATCTCATTGTGATGATTTTAAAATTTTAAAAAATAAAAATTTTGCAATTTAGCCAAACATTTATTTTCAATACTTTTTGAACTGACTCAGCCTCTGTTAGGGTCAGCTTAGCTTTTTTTTTTTAAAAAGATTTTTTTGCTTAAGATTTTTTTTAAAAAAATATTAACTTGTTTGATCTCTTATTATAATTAATTGATTTTTTTTTTTATCTTTTTACATCTACTATTTTATAAAAATCAAAAATCAAAAATAAAAAAAACTTACAAAAAAAAAAGCCAAACACACGCTCAATAATAAAAAATTCAAACAATAAATTCTTCTTATTTGACATTGAAAAAATTTCACCCAAACTAAACACAAGAATTTGACTTAGTAATTCGCTTTGATTTATTTTTATTCTATTTTTGAGCTTTTTGTATTGTAACTATTTTTTTAGAAAAAAATCGACTTAACTTAAGAATTCAAAAAATATAAAACTTTCAAATTCATTAAAATAATAAAATAAATAAAATAAGCAAATAATCTATTATTAGAAACCAAACTAGAGTTATGCTTGGCACCAACTTGCTGTTACCCTATGTTTGGTTTAAAAAGTGAAACAATTTTTTTCTAGCTTTCCTTGTTTTTTTTTTGGATTTTTTTAATATTTTGATTTAATTTTTAATTTTCTTAATTCTTTGTGACAAAATTAATATAACAAGTATTTTCATTTGAGCTAAAAAGGAACTTATTTTGCAAAATACGAATAATAAAATAAAAAAAATCAAATAGCCTGTTAAGTTTTTTTTTTCATTTTATGAAAATATTTTTTTATTTTTTGTTAAATTTTTTAAGAAAATTTCTTTCTTGTGACAGAATAAATCTAAAAAGTATACTTATTTATACAAAATAATTAAAAATAGTAAAAATAAAAAAATATGCCAGACCAAATAAACGCTTAGTAAGTTACTCTTCAATGTTAATGGTCGAAGTTCAAATCTCTATTCAATATTAATGGTCAAAGTATTGAATTGTTGGTCAATTTTTTCAATTATGTGGATTATTCAGTTACATTAAAAATAATTATTACTTATTTAAATATTTCAAGAATTAAAATATCTAAAAAAATACAAACTTAAATACAATTTGAATTTTTCCTAAAATTAGTTTTAAAATGAAATTATAAAACACAAATGGCCATACCAATATGTGCAGGAAGCAATGTAACATGTGTAGTTATCAGTCGTGCCTAAAAATATTTAATTATTTAATTTTAATAATTTAAAAATATAATAAAAAATAATATATTAATAATTTGACAATTAATTAATGAGTTAATGAACTAGCAAAATGAACAGTAATATCAATAGATAATTTTTTTTTTTAACTTTTTCACATAAAAATACATGAGAGATAGAGTGACTAAAATAGAATGTCAAAATTATCTAATTTTAGAGATTGAATTTTTGACGCCTACACAAATATTAAATCAAAATTTTATACGATATTATTTATTGTAATCAAGTGGGCTAGCCCATATTGGGTTCCCACGGGCCTTATTAAATGGGCCTAATATAAACTATATAAGAATAAGTGATTGGGTTGGGCCACTAAAAAGCCCAGTGGTCTTTTCAAATACCAGTCGGTGGTTAATCCAAATTCCAGAGATCAACAAAATCACCATCTACTTTGGTAATGGTAGAACTTCTTCTGCTCGGCGTGTTTTAGAGAGAGGGCGAGGCAGAGAGAGAGTAATTGTAATACCCTTCCTTACGTCTCCTCCTCCTCCCCCTCTTCTTAAAAAACTGATATAGAGAGAGAAAGAAGAAATCGGAAGAAAAAGAACTCAGAAACGCTTTGTACTAAGAAGATTTTTCATATATTTTACAGTGAATATTCTGTTTCTTTCACGCAATTGAACCCCTCTCTCTCTCGTCTTGCGTTCTTCAATCAACTTCGACTCTTTGGCCTCGATCGTTGAATTTTTCTAATTTGTAGGGTTGTCTTTTGGGGCAAGATTGTGTACTGGGTTTCTTGAAAAACTCCCAAATTTCAACTCTATTTTGGGCGGTTCGCTTCATCAACCAGAACTTATTGGTGGGTTGCTGGTAAATCCCCCTTTCGTACATTTTTTGTTTTTCTTTTTTGTATTTTGGGTTCTAAAGAAATTGTACCTTGATTATCGCCTCTTTTTTTTTTTTTTTCCTGTTTCTGCTCCTCTTGGGTTCGATTAATATCTTGTTAATTTATCTGGATATGGGTATTTGGATTGACTCGTAGTTGGCGAAATTGCCTCCTAACTTAGCTGGTTCCTTCCATGAAATCTTCAGGGAAGTAACTGTAGTATGGTTATCCCGGCGGCTAGAGTATGTGAATGTTCTATTATAATTGGAAAGATGAAATCTTTAATCATTTCATTATTCGTTTTCAAATTTCTCTCTAATAGTTTATATGTAAGGGTTTTTGTTTTGTTTTGTTTTGTTTTAACTTTGCCTTTTGGGATAAGGCATACGACACAATTGTTTTCCACGTTATGGTTTCTGAGGTTGGGTTTCTTATGTTTGATCAGAGGGGTTCTAGGTGCATTGGAGGTTTTTGCAACAAAAGCTTTAATAACTGAGCTTTCGGTATTCGATAGCCTCAAGTAGTCTTCGTTCAACTGGTTGGTAAGATTACCTTCAGCTGCATTATTTGGGGCTAACTATATATTACTGTTAGTTTTTCACTTGCTAGATACATGATTCTGTAGTTAGTTTCCCCGTGTGTTTTGTCGACGTATGGAGCCACATGGACGTCAAGGAAACACTGGACAAATTTTCTATCAGATGCAATTTGTAAAACTATTGTGCAAATTTTGCAACCCCCCCCCCCATCAACAACTATTATTTATTTATTGGTAAGTTAGCATTTAGTTTACACCGAAAAAAGAAGATATATGAGGAATGCTATACATACCCCCAAAAGGACAACCAACATGATGCTTGAGCAAATCATTTGAAACAAAGAAACACCTTTAAATGCCTACCCTAAAAGGAAAAAAATCCCACAAAGCCCGAGAGGTTAGGCAAAGAAAACAAAACCGAAACCCCCCTCTCAACCTGAGAGAGAGGCACAAAACACTGCATCAAAAAAGTTGAAAAGATCTATTCCGAGCCTCCTTTCCCCCCTTGCACTAGAAGCTTGTTTATTGCTTTATAAGATATACACGTGGTAGCTTTCTCTCTTGCAAATCTTAAATTTTGAATCCATCCCGAGCCTTCTTTTCCCCTTTGCAACTAATATTTATTGAAGAAATGGTTGTAATGAAGCCATATGGAGCTGGAGTTTTTACCAGAACTTTCTACAAGATAGTTGCAGTGATAACTCTAACATTGGAGACTTCTCAACTTCCAGACCAACAAAAACTTTATGAAACCCAACCTGATATAATAATGATTATAATGTATCCCCTTATTCTGGTACAAGATGATCAACAGCATTTGGCCCTTGTTTGTATGCACTAACCTTCCTAGACCATTGCTTAGTTAATCGTTTTGACTTCCTTTCTCCATTTCTGTTAGCACTAACTGCTCCTTCCTTCAAAAGCCAAATTTTCATGTTCTACTATTAGCTCACTAACCAAATTCTTTGCATCTTCTTAGGTTTCCAAGAATTAACCCTTTATTGTTTCTAAACTTCCACAGGGGACCTACACTGAAAATATGTAATACATATGTTTTCTGGATTGATGATAAGGGATGCCGGATTTTACTTCTATTAGATCTTTTTCACTCTTGTTGTGTTATGTTTTCCCCCTTCTTGTCAAACATCACACGAGAATCTTCTGGTAAACTAAATCTTCAAACAGATATTTTGTTCAAGGGGAACAAAGCCATATGTTTCATGGGTGGTTCAATTGGAACAAAGACAACTTAGATGGTGCTGAGGTGAGTGTTTTGATTGATGGGCATGCCACATTTTCTAGGTCAATTGATTTTGAAACAATACATGTTTGAGTTTAGTTAGATAACCGACCAGCCATTGACTATGGCTTAGTCAATTATTTAAAGGGGTCAAATATTTGAACTCAAAATCCTTGTCAGCTAACAACCCATAACCAAAGACATATTATTTGACTTTGTATTTCCTTGACCATGATATTTAGAACTTCCCTTGTGCTGTGCTCAAAATTTTGTTTGAACTTCTGCTGGCCATCCCATGTCTGGACAAAGGGCAAGGGTTGTGGTTGGACATGAGTATTGTAAACTTGTTGAGGATATGGCTGGAAATAGAACCATTTGGAGGAAATGGATTCATATAGCTGACCCAAGTAAGTAATTGGAACAAAGGTTGTTGAGTTGAGGAAATCTAATTTGGGGCTTCCAAAACTTCAGTGTAGTTTTATGCAAACTTCCCTCCTAAGGATTGTTTAGTCTAGAGTAGAAACCAATGTGGGTTTTTAGTCTAGAGTAGAAACCAATGTGGGTTTATTAATTAATTTATTTCTTTCTTAATCCAAACTCAAACTCATGGCCAGACAATTAAAGAGACACAAACCAGAACTTATAAAGAAATATTAATTAAATAGGTTTGTAAATGGATTGACCTTGTCTTGAGTCTTCACTAAAGCTCAGCGACTGATTGCTCTTATATTCAATAAAGTCAGATGTTCATTTTCTCATGTTATTAGGCTTGGGATCATGCAAATCTTGCACTTACACATACCTACAGTTGGATGTTTTGATCCGACAATACATCGGTGTAAGTTTGGTTAAAATATTACGAAGAAACGATCTGAATAGAAAGTAGAGTTATGCTTAAAAATATTCAAAATGTTGAATGTGATCTCGGACAAATATCTCAACTTTGTCCAGTGCTCAAGTGGCTAATACGAGTACCTAATTTATTTTTAAAAATCTTGTAATGGCTTCTGATGTTGTATAGAAAGTGGCCAACCCACTTTTGGAATAGCATAGTAATATAAAATCTAGATTATATGTAGTCTGATGTATTTGATAACCTTTTTGTTTATTTTATTTGAATCTAACCAAAGGTGCATTAGTAGTAGAGACACAATATGAATCGAATATTGGTGTTTAATTGTACTTTTATTGTTGCTTTTTCTGGGTGTTCTCTTCCATTAGTTGTATGCATTCTTTTTTGTGTTTTATCCCAATTTCTCATGGATAAGGGCAAAAATCTTCATCAGATGGGCCAAACTAATGTAACCTACTTTCTTAACCTATGGTCAGGCATCCTTAACACTGAACTTACCACTGCTTATAAAAAAAATTAAAAAAAAAATCAGTGTGCTTGTCCCCGCAACTACTAGGGATGATGTACTATATTTTGAGTAGATATATCCAAAATTTTGGCAATAGATTTGCCATTACCATCTTATTAGCTCTGCTCTACCGAATTCATCTCAACAGAAGTAAGTTCGTTGAGAATGTAAGTGCATCATCTCGTGTCAAGGAAATGTGCCGTATTGAAATGATTTATGGCCACACTTATATATATGTATGACAGCTACTTCCCAGATATTCTTAAAGATTGTAGATGACTTCCTTATTTCTTTACTCTTTCTTTTCTTTTTTTTTGACCAACAACAAAAAAAGAATTATTAAAGAAAAAGAAAAGATACAAAAGGGGAAGGAGGACAAGAAGTGCACCATAAAGTAAAGGTAATAAAAAAACATCAATATTATATCTCACAGGTCGCTCTCCGATCTCCAAATCTCATGCAGCAAGATCATTTCTGCATGACTAATTATACAATTTGAAGAGAAGGCTCTGCTGCAAATTCCATATAAATTATTGCCGATGTTAAATTTTATTTTGAAACCAAATTTTAGCCATATAATGAGGAGAAATAACCAGGAAAGATTAGGATTATGCCTGGGTGAAGAAGAAAGCACACCTGTTTTGGGAATGAACATGGATAGTATCAGTGCCTTGCTGGTTATCAGCAGTATAGATGTTGGGGGTCTGTGTGCAACTTGTAGTTAAAAGGCTTTGATTTGTTTTCTTTCTTCTTATGTATTCTCTTTGGTGCACTTCTCTCTCCATCTTCTTGTACTTTTCTCCTCTTTTATTAATAAGATTTTTATTATTGTTGTGAATAAAAAAATCCCAATTGTAGTTGGGAATCTCTGCAGAACTATGGAGTTTCCCTCTTTACATGTTTCAGTTTATAGCTGCCCTTTGAAATATATGGACATAAGTATACGCATGTGTACATGTATTTACATGTTGGGAGAGTGTTATCACTTGAGTTAGCAAGTTTGTCAAACTGGTTTTGACCCAACCGAATTTGAATACAGTGGTGCTCTTTATGTGGTGCGGTATTGGCTTTATAATTGCCTCTGTAGATTTACCAGATTTTTCTAGTTTATGCATTACTCTGCTGGTTTTGTGGTATTCTTTGGTGACGGCAAATTGTGAATTGTAGCAAGAATAACTTGATTTTATTCCTCCTTACAGCTTGATGCTTTAGTCTTTGATGCATGTTGGGGGATGGACTGGCTGTATTCTCCAGCTGCCAGTGTGTGTAAATAATGTTCAGTGGGCCAAAGAGTGCTAATGCGCTTAACATTTTTAAATGGAAATGGCGTGGTGAATCATCTTTGACAACAGGACTGCTTGATGATGTCCATCATGAAATTGAATTGTCTGACTACCAAAGAGCTCCAAGTCCTGGTAGTGAAAGCCCTTCTGGGCTTCTTAATGGCGAAAGCTTGAATGTGGAACCAATAGCTGATTTGGATCTGTTTTTTGAGAGGCTATACAGCTACTACTGTGAGAAAGGGCTTTGGTGCATAATTATAAAGTGGATTGTTGAGCTCTTGAGCCTAGCTTTTACTATATGTTTCTCAGGATTTTTCTTATTATATGTTGATTGGAATGGTCTTCGCAATGCAAAATGTGGGATGGATGCAGTTGAATCTGGAATTAAGCCATGTGATCTTGCTAAGGAGGCCCTTCATCAGCATCCTTTAGTCCCTTTTACGCTCTCAAAAGCTATTATTGTCGGGTATTTGGGAATATTTTCCATCTATTGGTTATTCTGTTTTCTAAGGTTTTTTGCACAGCTGAAGGATACTTTAAAAATACGTCAGTTTTACTACAACAGGTACATCTGAACTATGGAAATTATTATGTTGAAAGCAAGTATTTTTCCCCTCTCATTTTATTTGTGTTTGTGGATGGTGGAGGTTTTGTTATTGAATAGTAGAGAGCGAGGAAGTCATCATTTTGTAATGCAATAAGCAAGTTTATCATGTCTCTGCAGTCTCTCCGTAACGGATAATGAAATACAAACCATGCCATGGCCATCCATTCTTGAAAAGGTTGTTCAGTTACAAAGATCACAACAACTCTGTGTAGTCAAGGATCTTTCTGCTCACGATGTGGTCATGCGATTGATGCGAAAAGAGAATTACTTGATTGGAATGCTGAACAAAGGGGTACTGGCTTTTCCGATATCTCAATGGGTCCCAGGTGCTGGCCCAACTGTCAAATTTGGTCCTAATGGTATGCGATATCACCTAATTCTAACGAAGACCCTTGAATGGACCTTAAATTGGTGCATACTGCAAAGTATGTTTGACAGGTGTGTTGCATTTTTCCTTTTGAGAGTTCTGGCCTTGCATGCGTCACCTCTATTTATGATTTATTTTTACCCATTACCGATCAGTGTCACAAACACTTGATGACAATTGAAATGATAGATGCATCTATCTTTGTTAGATTCTTGAGTACTGATAATGGGAAAAGATTGTAAAGACTTGTTATTGGGTTTTATCTTCTTTACCGCTCTGTTTTCAGTTGTAATTAGTGTAAATTATTTTATTATGAGCTTAAAATTCTCGAATTTTAGACACTTGTAAGTCAAGTCCTTTACTAGAAGAACTCCAGTATAATAACAGTAAAAGGATCTTGTTTAACCAACCCCCAAAAAGACTTTTTTATTTCTTCGAGTGTGGTTGTTGTCTCTTTTTATGACTTGCTCAAAGTATTGTTTATTCATCTATTTTAATTCAGTGTTTTAATTTTAATAAAATCTCAATTAAATTCTGGTATAATGCCCTTTTGGGGGTTCTAGGGTGTATTCAACAAATGATCCCTTGAATCTTTGAGATTGACAATCACTTCCTGACCTAGGTATACCTTTTTGGCAGAAACTTTTGTGTTCGCAGGGACTTTGTTTCTAATCCTAAAACATTAAAGAAGAGGCTTATGGTAGTTGGGCTTGCAATGCTTCTTCTCTCTCCGTTTCTTGTCATATTCATGCTGGTATATCTGTTCCTAAGGCATGCTGAACAGTTCTATAATCATCCAAGCACAGCATCATCTCGAAGATGGTCAAATCTCTCTAAGTGGATATATAGAGAATTTAATGAGGTATCTTTGTTGTCCCTTGTTCTTTTTTTAGCCTGTGGAGGCTGAGTGCAACCAGTTTTATGCTCTCTCTCTCTCTCTCTCTCTCTCTCTCTCTCTCTCTCTCTCTCTCTCTCTCTCTCTCTCTCTGTATATATATAAATATACTCCCCGGGGGGACTGGTGCTATATAGATTAGATTATGCTGCCAGAATTTACTTGTGTTTGGAAGTCGTCGATGAAATATTCGAACTCAAACTGCAGTATTTATGCGAGAATCAAAGTTTATTTTTTCCTTTGAATATTGATTTGGAACATCTTTTGGAAAAAAAAACTTATGACCGTTAAAATTTTCTTTTGTGCTGCATAACTTGTCTTTACTTGACCAAAACACCAGCATATAGACTGGAATATGTTGCTTTTATGTGACAAAGGAACTTGTTAACCAGGACATTAAGCTTTGCTGTTGGTTTTTACGCAGAAAAAGCTGCTTATATTAATTTGTTGGGTTTTGAGGTTAACAGTCCTCTCTGTTGTGTGCGAGATTAAATATAAGATGGACATATTTTACCCCCTATTCATGAGGTTTGAGGTTTGGTTTGGTCCTAGGCCTCTTGGCCATGGCTAAGCAGTCACTGGCTTCATTTGTTGTATGTAAAACGAGTCAAAGACTGGTTGCTTAGCCAAGAGCTGCTGTCTTTTGGGTTATTCTTTAGGAGACTCTATTCTTTTTCACCTACTGCTTTATTTATTTGCAATGCCTATCTCATTTGATGTTTACTAGTCTCATAGAACGAAGAAGTTAATGGATGTTAGTGAATATTAGCAGAAGTAGGGGATACTAGTCAAATCCATTAACAAAAGATTAAAAAATATGTTTTTTATCAACCATAGAGCAAGTTCATTATCTCCCAAAAGAATATATTAATTTCTTTATTTCAATTGTTTCCTATCTTTACTTTCCATTTTTTGGCCATATTATCACATTGACATTTCTCTCTAGACTTCTCTTTCTGGGGTCGGTTATCCTGTTAGAAGGTAATGATTATGACCCATATCTGTTTCTAATTTAGTTTTTTTTTAAAAAGAATCTATTCTTGTATTTTTTGAGGTGTTGTCTTTTCTACAATTGTTTGGTAGTTTCTGTCTTCTGTTTGCGTTGGTTCTTACTATCTTCTGTTAGCGTTGGCATCATGGAAAGTGTTGGTTCTACTATACAGTGACTTCCATTCTATTATCTTTGTGTATTAGGTTGACCATTTGTTCAAGCACCGGATCAACAGCAGTGTACTGCATGCTTCTGATTATCTAAAGCAATTCCCCTCCCCTATTATAACAGTCGTTGCAAAGTTCATATCTTTTGTTTCTGGTGGCTTTGCTGCTATTCTGATTATCATTGCTTTTCTGGAAGAATCTCTGCTGGAAGGCCATGTAATGTATCTTCACTTATATCACCATAGGCGTGTATTTTAGACCATTTGCATAATGATTTTTACCAGTGCAGATGGGTAGGGATTTCCCCATTTTTATGGCATATTGTTTGAAAATCCTGCACAGATATTTGGTCGCAACTTGTTCTGGTATGCTGCTGTTTTTGGAACTATAACAGCTATTAGCCGGGCTGCAGTGTCAGATGAGCTTCTGGTTCTTGACCCACAAGGGGCAATGTCTCTGGTAGTTCAGCATACACACTATATGCCAAAGAGATGGCGTGGGAAAGAGAATACAGAGTTTGTACGGATGGAGTTTGAAACTCTATTTCAGGTAAAGCCCTGCTGAGCAGTTTGTTCTTATGACCTGTTAAACTGCAAATGACTGGAGTTTTCCAAGCGATATGTAGATTGGTGCACCTGCTAATAAATTTATTGCCAACTTGTAGGTTGGATAGGATCAGCTAGTCTTTTAAGCTTTCCCACTGTCATACCATCAGTTGGATATGGAAAAAGAATAGTAGTAGGAAGAAGTAGAAAAGAATGAAACAAATATTTCTTAAATTGTTTAATCAAGTTTTGAGCACTTGTGTTCTTTCACATATATTTCTTACCTTGCACTCATACGCCAAAAAGGAAAGTCTAGGAAACAAATCTACCATATTTGCCAACAAACAGGTCTTGAACCCAAGCCATTGTGGTGTAATTTGATATGCAAATTAAATGGTTCTAGTTCTTTCCAGGGATGCAAACTAGTTGAAATAATATAATATGTAGTCATTATTGTGATTGTCAAGCATGTAATCAAGAATCGTGGAAGCCGGTTAAAGTTTTCCCATTTGCACTTCTGGATTCGATATTGCTCCCACCCTGAGGAATGCTTTATTGAGTGGAAGAATAGTTGATTTTTAAGTCTCAAACCCAGTGGCTCTACATCCTAGAACCCACCTCTTCCCACCCCATGTCCTTTTTATATAATTTTATAGTATTGTATCACTCCAATCACTTGTTGGGATAGCTAAAGAGGAGAGAAATGAAAAGAAATTGAGTGATTTAGTTCTATCTTAAAACCACATTTTTGAATATCTCCAAAAGTAGAGAGATTTGGAGAGAAAAGAAACCTCTTAAATGTTTGTTTTATAATACCAATATTAATCCTCAAAAAACAAATGCATTAAGTACTATTACTTTATAATAGAGTTCATTTAGTAAAATTATATAAAACACTTTTTTTTCTTTTCTATTATATAAACTACCCAAATAAGGTAGGAGATAAAAAAACTACCTTTTCTCTCTGTTTATCCAAACAAGATAGAGATAGAACACAATTGTTTCTCTTGTTTTCTTTTCTCTTATTACTGAAGTAATCTTTTCTTCTCTTTCCTCTTCTGGGTTTCCAAACGGGCAGTGCTTATGTTATTGAGTTCCCTTGATGTAGTACACTGTAATGATGCTGCTGGAGGAGATGGCCTCAATCTTTCTCACTCCCTACTTGCTGTTATTTGTTGTCCCAAAGGTTATTATTCTTTATATCCTTTTCTTGTTTTTTATCCTCATCATCGATTCTAGTTTTTGAACTGAGAAGTTATGTCAACGTTGCAGCGAGTGGATGACATTCTGCAGTTCATTGCAGATTTCACGGTAAATATTGAAGGTGTTGGTCATGTATGCAGGTTAGTAAATGATCGTTTCTTTATTTTTTATTTTTTATTTTTATTGAAATTTTGGTTATTTGGAAATGGTTTCTTGGTTGCTTGGCATTTGTGTCATTCCACTCTTATTGGCAATGTAACTTATTATTTGACTCTTTAATCCGACAGCTTTAGTGTCTTCGACTTTCAAAATCATGGAAATAGCAATTATGCTTCGCCATACAGTTCACCGCGTGTTCAGAGAAGTTCACAAGGGAAAATGGAGAAATCGTTCTTGAGGTATAATAACCGTCAGTTCCTCATAGGATGTATTAGTGGAAGGTCATTTGCACCTTTATCATCTCATAATTATCGCCATTGGTTTGGTCTTAAAGTGTATCTGTTAGATTTAAAACTATTTTATGATAATTCTGACTTGTATGCTATCTGGCACTGCTCATGTTGGCTCTTCTTACTTTGCCGGCAGCTTTCGGAATAGCTATCCTACATGGGAACCAAACGCTCAGGGAGAGCAGTTCCTTTTGACTCTTAAAAAGTTCAGGGACCAAATGCTGCAAGGGCAAGGGACAAGACCGACGTATTCACCGTCTAGGATGCAGCAGTGGACCCCAAATTTGAGAGGCCGAGGGGACATAAACAGCTTCCTGTCGAGGGAAATGCCCCGGAACATTGCAGGAACCGGCTACCAATTGGGTTCTATGTGGATGATTGATGCTGATCCAAAGAACTACCCATACATTCTCGATTGGTATTATACATCTCAACCTCATCACCGCTCAACTGATAATTCAAGAGATGTTCCCCCAGAACCTTTTGGCGTTGAGGAGGAAGGCTCGAGAGATTTTTGGGTGCCACCACACTTGCCACAAAATGAAGCAACCTATGAAGAAAACTGGAGCCACCGTTTCGGGGATCGATCGGAGAATCATCTGGAAGTTTCTACGTCTGCTCCTCTCTTCCGTGAAAGCGTATTACAACATCACGACTCCGGTAACGCAGCACACCCCACTAAGAGCCATTGGTGGGCTAGAAGTCGCCCACACGTCGAAGATCCCCAAACAAGTTTTCTCGAGCCTCCAAATTTCAACCACTACACTTCCAATGATTATCACGATAATAATTTATCAGATCGAAGTGTAGAGGAGGAAGAACAACAATTTGACTGGAGAAGCTCTCACGGCTTATCTCGGACCCATTACGTGAACGACTTGGAGGGAGAAGAATTCAATCTCCCTTTCGATGACATAAATAGTAGACCTCCAGATAGCCCCTCCACGAATGTTGATCCCACAAGCTTTGTGTGATCTAACTGCATCTGATTCCGCATACCCCCGACAATTACTCAGGTTTCTGGTTTTGGATATTCAGTTTGTGTTTGGGTTTCCAACACTGGACTGTGATCTTTTACTCTTCTCATTAGATGGAAGCTCTGGATTCTTTGATGTATATAGCTCATTCTGAGGCTAGATAGTGAACAAGCCTCAACTTGATTTGGAAAGGTACCAGGGGACCCTCCCGGAGTCTCCAAACCTTCCGAAAATGTAAACACAGAACCAAGCCATATTTGATCTTATCATTTCAGTTTCATCCAAATGAATATATAATGTGTACCTTATGATTCTTGGAAGTTGGTTTTACTGTAAAACATATGGGTGAAAACTGCAAAGGCAGCGAGCTGATCATGAACAGTTCAGATTGAGCTCAGTTAGGATTCATTTGAGTTCAGTTTTCATAATAAATGTGATGCTCATGACCTCAAAATTAAGTTCTTTTGGTAAACGAGCTTGGCGTGTATAAGTTCAACACGGCTTGAATAAGTTTTAAAATAGTTCATTTCAACACGGCTTGAATAAGTTTTAAAATAGTTCATTTAATAACTCAATTACTATTCGATACTTGCTTCTTAGGGTCACCATTTTTCTCTAAAAATTCAGGCTTTAAAGCAACCATTGTTTGGGATCAGTTGGAGACAGGGCTTTCAAAACAATTGAAAAAACCAATTCTATTCACCTATCTTCTACAAAAGCCAACTACCGACATATAAAATAGCTTAATGTGTATTGACCATTTTGCCCTCAGTGCCTTTCCTCAACAGAAGTTACTGTTGCAGACCCAAACAATATATGAGGGCAATTTGGTCATTTCATGTGGACTAATCTGGAAAAGGCTACATTATCCCAAACACTCTATTAAGCTCTTTTAAGGGAATCTATAAATGTTCTTATAAAATTTTAGGCTTTTATAAGACTTGGTTCCTCTTCAAAAAACGAAAATAATAATAATAATAATCATAAATGCAAATTTAAGCTCGAGTCGAACTTAAATATTGTCATTTAAAAATGAGTTGAGCCAAATTTATTCGAGCCCGAGCTCAATCATTATATAATTTGTTAAGTTTATAAAAGCTGGGTTCTATTAGGCTCGATTTGATTCCTTTGTTTGCACCCTAGCATAGACATGACTTGTTTGCAACCGGGGATATCCCTAACACGAATAGAGTGAATCGATGAACTTGGTGGGCGAATCTAGCATTCTGTATAAATTTTGGTTTTACGTCATCTTCATTCACGAGACTATTGATACACAAACAGAAATTTTATACAGAACTTAAATTTTATACAGAATTATGTGTCAGATTTGAGTTTTATCATTTCAAATTAAAAGATCTGTCAAAGTGATCTATTTGCTATTTCGAAACCGAAGTTGTTTCATTTATAATTGTTTAATTCTTGATGGCGCTCATACTGATGCATTTTTCTAAACAAATTCAAACTTAATGGGTTCTATTAGATTTGTGAAGTTTAAGCAATAACTTTTTCTGTGATCAGGACAGTGATTTTAGGGAGTAAGGCTTTGTTTGGTTTAGCTTGTTTAGTGGCTTGTTTTGTAATTCATTTTGTTTTTTATGAACTTATTTCATTTTTTTGGGCTAATTCTTTTACTTGGGTGAGGCTTCTCTCCAGTATACTTTTGAACTGAGGTGGAGTGATCCAATTAAAGTATTTTTGCATATAAAATAAATATATTTTGATAATCTGAGTTATTTATTTTATTTTATTTAATTTATATATTATTATTATAAAATAAATAAATTAATCGAATATCGTTAACTGTCTTAACAAATCACATTTACGTTAATAAAAATAAATTGTAATATCTATTTTATTAAGTAATGTATACCTCATATTTTGTGAAATTAGTTCTCTAATGGATATATAATTTTTTACCACTTGTTGAAGTAAAAAACAATTAATTAATTCCATAAAACCGACGAATAAACAGTAGTTAGCATATCGAATGAAAAATATCAAATAAAGAGTGCGTATATGTCCTATTTTTATTTGAAGGACATATTACGGCCGTATGTATAACCTGGATCGCCAGAATATATTGGCGGGCAAATAAGTAATATTTTATTTACTTTTGTTTTGTTTTTTTTTTAATTTTTTTTTGATTAACTAATTGTTATTTTTTCAAATAGTCTCGATGAGATGAACTTAAAAAGTAAAAAATTTTAATTAAAAAATAATTTTTTTTACTAAAGACGAAAATAAGCAATATTCAATTTAACTTATTGTTTATTTTTATCTTTTTTAATTTTTTTTATATTTTGATTAAAAAAATTTATTTTTTCGACTCGTCTCAATAACAGAAATTTAAAAAGTATAATAATTTAACTAAATAATAAAAAAACATTATTACGATAAAAAATAAGCCAATAAGCTAATAACTAACTTTTACCCATTCAGGTTTATTACTGTCCCATTTGGAATTTTTTTATATTTTGTTTATATTTTGTCTTTTTAAAATTATTTTTTGATTTCTTGAATAATCTCGATGAGAAAAGGCAATAAGTTTTAGAAAAAATAAGTAAAAAATAAAAAATTACTAAAAATAAAAATAAACCACATAAAATTACTTTATTAGCTTAATTTAATTTTTTTAAATTTTTTTTTTAACTTTTTCATATTTTAATTAAAAAATATTTTTTTTACTCATCTATACGAGAGTAATCAAAACAATACAATAATTTAATAAAATAATAAAAAATTATTAAAAATAAAAATAATAAAAAGTCATTCTTCGAAACAGTGCTGTATAGATGTAGTTGTGTAAAGATGCATGCACTTGCTTTCTTAATTATTAGCCGTTGCCAATAATTAGGTTAATTATGGAAATTTAAAACCTAAGTGGAATAGGATTGCTTTCATTGTCATTTGTTAATTCGTGGGTAAACCTTAAAATGATTCTTAAACATCCAGTAAGGCTATGTTTGGCTTAGCGTTTTAGTGACTTTTTTTGTAGTTTTTTTTTTGTTTTTGATAAAAAAAATTTTATTTTTGGACTAATTTTTTCACTTTCTAAATTTATCATGATAAAATAAATGTAAAAGTGTCACTATTTAAAAATAAAATTTTAAAAATTCACTAAAGACGAAAAAAAGTCACTTTAAAGCCTTAAAGTGGTATTTTTTCGTCTTACCTGAACTTTTTTTTTTGAATTTTTTTTATAACAAGAAAAATATAAAAAGTATTATCTTTTTTACTAATATAAATTATTCCACAATGCCTAAGTTTTTAGTCAAAAATGTGAAAAAAATTAACATAGTTTTTTGGGTAAAAATTAAAAAAAGCTAAAAAACTTAAAAATTAAATTAAAATACTAATTTTTAAAATATATTGTTTAAATTTTCATCTTATTTTAAAATACAATAATATCACATATTGATAACTTATTAATTGATTACCATTGCCAACTGCCTATAATTGATGTTATCAATTATATAAAAAAAGCAAAAATATCAATTTAAACAAAAAGCTAAAAATATGACTTTTTATCTAATCAACTAACTTAAAAATTAATTATCAGTTAACTTATTTTGAATTTAATTTAATTTTTTATTAAAAAATTAAAAAATTAATTTATAAACTAGTTATCAATGAGGACTTAAAAACCTTTTTATTCATCTATTTTTTAAATAGATGTCTTCCTACTTTCGATGCACCTCTTTAATTAATTTTATATTAAATTTATAATACTTTTTAAAGTCTCATGACATTTTTTAAATAAAAAATTATAACCATTTTGTCACGTGATGTAATTTTCATTAAGAAAATGGGTGAAATGGCTTGCTAGGTTCCAAAACTTTGGGTCCAAATTCATGCACCGTTGCCAGAACGGTTCTCAATCATTGGCCCCATTCGAATTAACGTTATACACTATCCCATAATGCTAACCTCTCAATCATGCAAAACCTTAAATATTCTGTCTTAAAATACCAGTTATTTTATACTTGTATGTTTGATTGATCCGCTTAAATATAAAATTAAATTATATATTTTATAATGTTATATTTTTTTATTTAAATTTAACAAGTTATGAAAAATTATGTGTTTATTAGATAATTAATTTTATAAAATGTGAAATGTATATTATTTAATAGAATATAATACTAATAATTTATTTATTATTGATCTTATAAGATTACTTATCAACTGAGATTATATATTAATTTATTATTAATCCGATCAAACAAATTAACATGGCATCGAAATATTATGTGACATTATTCACGTAATATTTTTATTTAATAACATAGCAAAAAATATTTCAAAAAAAAATAATATAAATTTATTTTTATTAAATAGATGAGAGATAAAAATATAATTTATTTTATGTGTATCAAATATTTTTATTTATTAAAAATACTTCCATAGTATCGCTTCCGCGATACTCTTAATTGTTTCCTTTCAAAAAATCTGTTTCTTACCCGAATCTTTCCTTATAATTAAAGTCAGTGCTTGAAAGATGAAAATGATGAGAGGGAAAGATCTAGAGAGAAAATGTGATTCATATGAATTAAATATTGAATAATTATTTAGTAAAAGAATATTGAGTAATTTAATATTTAGAGCAATTATATTCAAATGTTTAAATAATGAAGTAATTTTGTTCAAAACTTTTTAAAAGTTTATCACAATTCAACGTTTTAATCTTTTTATTGGTGGTGTTTGAGATTGTTGAAATTAATAATTTATATATTATAATTTATAGTATAAATTATAATATTTAAAATAAATTATAACTTATAATTAAAATTAGTAATAAAAAATTAAAAGCTAATATCTCTATATTTTCCAAATACTCCCATTGATTGATGATGAATTCCTAGGTTAGCATAGAGGGGGAGTGGGAATCACATCTTTTTAGGCGTTGTATAGGATGGATATTTTTTCGTTTTTAATAATTATTTTTTTACATTAAAACAAATGATGATATTTTTTAAACTTTTCTCCTTACAAGAAATTTAAAAAAATAATAATTTCACTAAAAACTAAAATAAAAAATCAGATAAGATGAAAAAAACTATTTTAAAGTTTTTCTATGTTGTTTTTTCATCTTTAGTAAAAAAAATTAAACTTTAGCTCAAACATCTATAGATTTATTTTATGAAAAGTTGAAAAAAAATTGGACCAGAAAAACAAACAAAAAAAACTTAAAAAATGACGAATAATGCCACAATAAGATGACAAGAGATGTAGTGAAATGATTTTGGTAATTAACTTTGATGGGTATTGAGAGATTAGGCCCAAGTTTGATAACGGATAAGCAAGTTTCACCTTTTCGATGTATAAGGGTCATTAGGCTAGATGCGATCATCTATTCCAAATATCGATTACGTTTATCTGACCTATCTACCTAGATGGTCATGAATTACTATCGTTTCTCTCAATTTCTTGATCGGTTTAGATCGTTTAACAAGCCATTGCTCTAATCAAACTTGGCGCATTCGACACATAGGCTTTGCAAGCAGTTGGAATGGTATGCTTCTAATGGTTTGCACATGGTGTATTTGCTACATGGGTTGAGAATCAGGTTAAAAGGGGTATAACATAGAGGATTTAAGTATCGTTTTCTGCACACTCTTTTTCTTTCAAACATTATTTGGTTATTACTATGCTGATATATTGATTTAAACCGTCGAAAATGTTTACTTAGGACAATACCATACCGATGCATATCTTGACGATTTTTTGTGATTATCTCAAGAAAGATCAAAGCTATCAAGAACGGTGAATATTTGTTGATGGTGTATAAGAATACTACTGTTAATAGTTTATAGATTATAATTTATACAAGAAGTTGTGAGTGTTTAGTAAATATTAGAACTAAAATAGAAAAAAAATAATTATAATTTAGAACAAAAATTGTGAGTATTTAGAATATATTATAACTTTTGATCATCGCCTCCGACCACAATCGTTATATTTTACTATCATCACCAACGAATATATTTGATCGTCATTTTTAACTACCACTTTACAAACATCTATGTGTTAAATATGCCTTTATTTTTGTTGTATTTTATATAATAATAAAGAAAATTTTATTTTTTTATTTATTATGAACAAAAAATTAAAAAATTATAATCGCACCAAACGGAGCCGAAACTCAACGTTAATATTTTGGTCTCATGAATTACCAAAGTAGAAGAAACAAAGGGAAGATATTTGAAAGAAAACACTCAATTTATAAATTTAACCAACAAATTTCATAAATATATATCATAAATTTCTCCTAAATTTAACATCATCATCTCATCTCATCTCATTTCATTTCATTCTCATGTAGGTACAAATCATAAATTTCAATGATTGGGGTCGTGGCATCTAGCAATATGCATTAGACATTAGGCATGTTTCAATTATTATGTCTATGGAATTCACGTATTATTTGAATTAGAATCATATTTTTCAGGTGTTGTGTTGTGCAATGCCAAAAATGTCCCTGCCTTTATTTTATTTTTTTTTAAAAAAACCTCTCATGTCCAAAAAATGGACCACAATTCCAAGAAGGATGAGATTTTGGTTTTTCATAATTAAACACTCAATTTTTCATTAAGTGTATTTAGAATAAAATTTTCAAAAATTATATTTTTTAAAAAATAATATAATATTCAACCGAAGACATAAATAAATAATAATACGTGAAAATAATATAAATTCCAAACTTTAAATGTTCACAAACTTTATTCTCCTCACGTAAGAGTCCAACCGAATGTACCGATTCCAAGATACAATTTAAATACTCACAAACTTTATTCGTTCAGTGTTTACATTTATTAAAAATATATAAACGAGGCATAAACTGAGTTGTCCATAAAACTAAAATAATAAAAAAATGATACGGTCGTGGTAGAAAAACTCTCTCTCTCTCAAAATCTTTTCTCTTTCTTTTATCTCCCAATATACTTGTTTCTCTTTATTTGTAAATAATTTATTTATATAGCTGTTATGGTATTGAATAGGTTATATAAATTTTTTTAATGACTAATATAATGAATAGGCTACTAATAACGGTTTATTTAAATACATTTATATATAGACAAGTTTTTATCCGCAATGTATATTTACTTAATGTATCATGTAGTTATACTCTCAAAAAAAGTGAGTATATTTAGTATATCTTGAAAATTTTCTTTCTATACTAATATATTTAAAGTAAAAGTATAAATAGAATAAAAATATAAAAGTACAAAGGTATTTGAAGTTTTTTTATATTTTTTGGGTCTTATTTTTATTAATAGTCTCTTTTGTATGTATTTCAGGTTATTAAAATATATTAAAATTTACTATATGAAAATTTTCCGGTTATTTGATAAATTAGTCAGTATGAAGTGTTAACAAGGAAAATGTGTGAGCTTATTGAACTGGAGTCAGTGTCAATATGGGAAATGTGCTAACTTTTTACTGAAATATGAAAATTCAAAAATCAAGTTTTCAGTAAAAACGTGTGTTTTAAATATTTTTTTTAAAATAATCAAAACTATGAAAATATAAAAAAGTTTTAAATGGGATAAAAAAATTCTTAGAAAGATATGGGGACAGTTCAAAATTTTGAAAGAATCGGTAAATTGATCCGAACCGATTTAAATCGTATAATTTGATTTGATTTTTTTGATAAATAATTTAGTTTTGTTTTTATATAATTAAGAATCGTTCTTTATAATTCGGTTTGTGGATTAAAATTTTAAAAATATTATGGAATTAAATCGATGTGTTATTTATCATATATTATATACAAAAAGAATTAAAAATACTAATAATTTTATTTTACATCTTTTTTTACATCTTATTCTTTTCTTTATTCCTTTCTTATTTCTTTCTCGTAAAATTATAATATTATATAATTCACAAGTCATGGGTAATCGATAAAAATAATAAAATAAATAAATAAATAAATAAAATATATTTTATAATTTATTGGTATGAGAATCTCTCCTTGTAATAATATCAAATAAGTGTAAAAAAATATAAAATAAAAATATATATAAAAATATAATAAATTAACTAAAGAAATGATAGCAAAGTTAATGTATAATTGTTTTGACATAAACTACGTCTACAATATCTAGTCTTAGAAATGCAATTCTAAATTAGAATTGAATCGTAATATTTTGAAGAAAAAAAAAATATGTTTTGTTACCAAGGTCGCGAGTTATTTTTCAGTGCACAAAGTTCTGCATAAGAGAAAATAGTTAAAACACTTTTAAATTATTTTAAAAATTTATAGTTTTCAAGTCCCTTTTTAACTTGATTTTTTGAAAACAGTTTTCTGAAAATTGCTAATAAACGCGCTTTCTCTATCCTCAAAGAATTTTAAAAAAATAAAAATAAATATCGCAACTAAATAGGTCTTTTTTTTAAAATTTATTATTCAAAATTTATCAAGCAAAATCTATATTAAATATAAAATTATATAAAAATAAATTTTAAAAATTATGATAAATTTGTCCTGATTAAAGCTTTTTTGCCTTAAAATTATTTTAAGTCAAGTTTTTGACTTACTGTCTTTTGATTTAAAATCACCGCACAGTCTACTAAACGAACGTTTTATTTATTTAATTTAAAAATAGCTTTAAATTAAAAATAATAAATTAAAATTAAGTTATCAAAGAGCCCATTATTGCATTATTTATAGATAGTGTCTTAACGAATGTGACCCGGGCAAATTATTTATTTGTTTATTTGGGTTATTCAGTTTTTAATAAACAAATTTGTTAGGACAACAAATGAGCAAATTTTATTCGGTGAAAGTTTTCTTAGTTTATCTCTAATCAAACTTTTATTCTCTTGTAAAAAGACCAAGTTACCCCCAAAAACAATTAAATTGCTAGGTTAAGATTGATTAGTAACGTGGGCATTAATGTAATTTTATAAATATTAATAAATAAGTTAATAAATAAGTTTTTTTTCTAAACGAATGCTTATTATTATTTGAGCTACTTAAAAGTCAATTATTTCAAATATACTTATTTATTTATATTTTTACTTATTTCACAATACAATTTTCCCAAACGGGGCCTATGAAACGCTGCATTTATAGTTTCACTCATGCATTACCAGAGAACTGAAGAAGAAGGAGAAGAAACAGTGGGGAGATTTCGAAAAAAACAAAAACAAAAACAAAAACCAACAAACAAACAATATCGTATAGGACATGTCCCATTCGAAGCGACACAGCTTTCTGTCCGCCGTACGAATGATAATGGGGCGGAGTGTGGTATTTGGTTTTTCATTCTTAATTTTACTGAGGTGAAAATAACGAGAGAGATTGAAAAATAAATAATTAAGAATCGGGCCGAGATAGGGATATTTTAGAAAAATAAATTATAAATTTTAAGAGGAAGTTATCAATGTGAGTTAGAGATAATAGAGTAAATAAATGATAATAATTAATGAATAAATGAGATTTAAAATATGAAAAACAAAAAAATAGAGATAAAAAAAATGAGAAATAAATATAATAATTTTATATTTTAATCTTGTTATATTTTTTTTATAAAAATTTTATCCATATATTATGTAATTACATGCAAAAAAAAAAAACTCCAAATATCATCTCCGTCTTACGTGTTAACTTATGGGAGAATTCGTAAATAAAGGCATGTGAGAGTGAAACGAAAAAAATTTCCATATTTAAAATAATTACTAGAAAAAAGAAAATATATAAAAAATTGCTCTCACACAAAATTCTATAAATTGCAAATTAACATCCCTTTATATATTTATAAAAATTTCAAAAACAAACTAGTTTGAAAATTTTCAATTTAAGACAATAATCACAACAGTTTTCAAATTCCATACATTACAAACTTTTAAAGTTTTGAGTGGAGGACTATGATTTTGCAGGTTCATATCCTAAGTTAGAGTTCTAACTTTAGGGAAATAGCTTCAACACACATTCCACTTTTGAGTTGATAGTATATATATGTATTTAGTAAATTTTAAGATAAATTACACTTAGACTCTTACATTCTTATTATATATCATTGTTTATTCTTCTATTTTTAAAAATTACACTACACACCCTTGTTTTATAAAAATGAATAACATTTTACCCCCTCCGTTAGTCAATCGTTTGTTGACTTAACGAAAATGAATGATGGCATTAACAAATTAATTGAAATTGACAATTTTACTTTTATTTCCTCTCCCTTCCTCTTCTTTCCCCCTACTCAATTTTCATCGCCCCCGTGTGGATGCATCGGTTATCGTCGACGATATCGCCGGCAATCCCAGAGCCATTCTCAAGCAGATTTTGAGCTCCAACACCAGGAGCACAACAGACATAAGAAAGATCAACCACAACAACAGCTGGGCTGCTCGAATTGGCCGACGTCGTCGTTCTTCTCTGTTTCTTCGCCTTCCTCCTCCTCCTCCTCGTTTTCTCAACCTCCAAATTCGTTGCCGACTGAATAACCACCGGCGTAAACACTGACATCGAATCCCAGCAACCGAGTCCTTTGAGAAATCAACACGAGCTTATTGCGTGTGTGCGGATTTAGAATCACCCCCACCCCAAAGGAATTTGAGAAATTGATTTCAAAATCCCTAATCAAATCATCATAGCTAATTATTTCAGATCTCAACGGCTCTTTCATGTATATATGTATGCGTGTATATGTATGTGCGAGTCGTACGTGGATTTTCCCAAACCCCAACCGTCCTTCGCCACCATCGCCGCCACAATTTGCCACCATCGTCGTCCCCTTCCTGTTTGGAGGTTACGATGTATGTATGTGTGTGTGTGTGTGTGTATATATATGTATGTGTGTGTGTGTGTGTATATATATATATATGTGTGTGTGTGTGTGTATACACATCGATTTGAAGAGACGGTAAGTCGAGATTCGCGAGATAGGGGCGGAGGACTTTATGAATTACGTAGTGGACAAGTTAAAAGAATGGCTAGTGGTGCTACAGAACTTTGGTGGGAGCTTGATAGCAAAGGTGGACGAGACGTTTCCGTTGGAGACGAGAGCAGAGCAATTGAAGCATTGGCTCGAAGTCGCGAAACCCTTCATCATCGCCGGCGTGGTTCTGGTCGTTTGCGCCGGCTATGGCCGCCGTTGCTGCGGTGGAAGGAGGGCGGTCAAGATGATGAAAGCTCCCAGAAAGAAATCCCAAACAGAAATCAGACTTGAGATTGAAGGGTTAGAACCCACCGATGGTGAGGGTTTTCCAATAGGGTTTATTAAGGCAATGGAAACCCTAATCTGGAAAATGGATTGTGAAGGGTTTTCCACTTGCCACCAGCGATGGTGAGGGTTTGTGTAGGTGAGTGATGGTGACGACTTTGGGGTCGCCGGTGATGGTTTTGGATTGCCGGTGAGACAGTGGGGTTATGGATGAGAAAGATGGTGTTGGGTGCGGACTGTAGAGAAGGGTATTTCGGTTATTTTATTTTCATCGTTAACAGTTTTACTTAGTTGGGGGTAAAGTGTGATTTTTAAGAATAAAAGGTAGATAGTGATATATGACAGAAATATAGGAGGTCTAAGTATAATTTATCCTAAATTTTATTATACATATTCATAATTAAACCATATATAAAACTTTATAATTAAAAAACCACATACGAATATACATCAATAATAGCAAAAATGTTAAGTTGTGTAGGGACTAATAAGTACAGTATACTTAGTCACACAATGAATTTTTAGGGTATTTTTAGTATTTTTCACAAATTTATAATCCTAGCGACTATATACTATAATTTAGAGCAATTAGGATGTAACTTATTCATTCTTTCGCTATAGTGAAACTTTACAACAGCCAGACATAGCCCTCCTTAGGTGAATTACGTAAATCGTTTGTTTTGTTTTTGTTTTTTGTTCTTACTTTTTTGCTTTCGTGTTTCAAAATCCTGCATAGGGCCGGCTTGCTATAACCCTAAATTTTTTTACATATTTAATCATAAAATTCACAATTAAAAATCATAATTTATTATTATCCACAACTTATATTTTGACATTTCAAATATTTCATAACGTTAATCACAAATATTCGTAATTTCATCTAACAAATCTCATAAATATATGCCATACACCAAAAAAAAAAAAAAAAGATAGCCTATTGAAGTTTTTTCCCCTAAATTTAACATCTCATTTCATTTTCATGTAGGTACAAACCATAAATTTCATTTATTCACATTTCATTTCATTTTCATGTAGTTTCAAACCATGAATTTCAATGATTGGGCTCCTACCATAATAGCTTTAGACATTAGGCATGTTTCAATTATTACGTCTATGGAATTCATGTATTATTGAATTAGAATCATATTTTTCAGGTGTTGTGTTGTGCCATGCCAGTAATGTCCATCAGTCCATGCCTTTAAAAAAAAAAAAAAAAAAAAACCTCTCATGTCTAAAAAATGGACCACTAATCCAAGAATGATGAGATTTTGGTTTTTCATAATTAAACACTCAATTTTTCATTAAGTGTATTTAGAATAAAATTTTCAAAAGTTATATTTTTTAAAAATAATATAATATTAAACTAAAAATATAAATAAATAATAAAATGTTAAAATAATATAAAAAAAAAACATTGCTTGAAAAATTGAAAATCATGTTATACACTGTTCTAATAGTTATATTTCTCTTCACATAAGAGTTCAAACAAAGTGTACTGATTTTAAAATATAACTCAAACGTTCACAAACTTTAATGGGCTAATATTCACATTTACTAAGAATATATGAAAGAGACATGAACCAAATTACTTATAAAACCCTATCCAAAAAACAATTACCCATAAAAGTAAAATAATAAGAAAACATGATATTATCATGGTAGAAAAACTCTCTCTCTCTCTCTCTCTCTCAATCTATCAAAATCTCATATCTTCTTCTTTTATCTCCCAACATACTTGTTTATCTCTTTTGTAATAGAATAGAAATAACATAATTTATTTATATGGCTGTTATGGTATTGAATTGGTAATTTAAATATTTTTTAACGACTAATATATTGAATAGACTACTAATAATGGTTTATTTAAGTACATTTATATATAAAAAAATTTATGCATAATGTATATGTACTTAATGTATCATGTAGTTATACTCTAAAAAAAAAGGAGTATATTTAGTAAATCTTGAAAATTTTCTTTTACTTACATATTTAAAGAAAAAGTAAAAATAGAATAAAAATATAAGAGTACAATGGTATTCAAAGTATTTTTATATTTATTGGGTCTTATATTTAACAATTATTTTTATTAATAGTCTATTTTGTATGTATTTCATAATATATAATGAGATGATCCCAATAATTTTTTTTTGATACATCAATTCTATTAAGTTTGTTTTATTTATATAAAACGTACATACATGTTACTTCTCTTTAGTTTTGATTTATTATTAGAATTATAACAATTAATACAATGACTTAAAATGATAGTTTAAACGATGTTGATAAATGTGATAATATATTAAAATTTACGGTAATTTTTTTATGTGAATATTTTGGTATAGAGTAATTTTTTATGTGCGTATTTTGGCCTTTGCCAAGCACATTTTTCTATATTCGGGTCATTTTGTAAATTAATTAGTCAGTGTGAAGTGTGAAGTGTGAAGTGCGATCAAATAAAATGTGTGAGCACATTAAACTGGTTGGGATTTTTGGGTACAAATTTTAAAAAATAAAATCAATTGATTTGGATAATTGAACAAAAATTTATGGAGATTACGATCTATACAAAACAAATAAAAAATAAAATATGATTATTCAATAAAAACACAAGATATACGTGATTTAGTTGACTGCCTATCTCAACAGGATAATAAGAAGGAATAATCTGCTATTAATAAGGATTACATAAACTGACTCTACACTCTCTAATCTCTAAATCTGAATATCTCTTTACACTATGTGGCCTCAACTTGAGTCTCTCTATCCTTACATTCTGCCTCATTATTTATATGTCCTAAGGTTTTTGGTGTTTAAACCACCAATAAATAGGTTTCAATGGAATCCCAAATAAAATTCAACTCAATAAACTGTTTGCCAAAAAAGGTTACCAATGTGATTCCCATGTGATTTAGAAAATCCAATATCAATTAATTTTCTTATCTTTTAGACTACTGATTGACTAAGAATTTTCAAATTTAATATTCACAAATTTGATTCACCAAAATCAGATTCGAGTTAATCCCAACAATTTCACCTTGGCTCGAATTTTTAAACTATCTTGAAGATCTATCGGTTGTCTCGTCTTGCACCACTTTTACAGGTATGGATGCTCTACCCTCTCTGATCATCAATCTGAATGAATTTAGACTTCAACTCGAGTGTTGCTCCTTTGCCTGATATACTGCTCTTGTCAATCTGATCAAATCGCATATGCTGGAGATTTGAGCTGTCGCTACTGGTTCTTGACTGTGTGGTTGTGGTAACTCCAAGTACGATCACGTTCTATACTAGTTTGTAGAAATCTCTAACATGATATTCTACATCTTTATTGCGATCGAGTGATTAAGCCAATAACTAGAACTTTAATCTTTCACCACGGTTTTGAATCTTCAACAATCGTCGACTTTAATACAACTTGTTGAAATTTTTAGGCCCAAATTCTTAAAATAAGATCTAGTTGGGTAATGAAAAAATTTACGTAGACTACGATCCACATAAAGCAAATAAAGAATAGAATCAACCACAAGAAGAAAACAAAATATATGTTATGCGGCTGACTGTCTACCTCAACGGGAAAACAAGAAAGAATAATTTACTATTATTAATAAAAATTATAAGAGCTATTTCTATACTCTATGATCTTTAAATCTAAGTCTCATTCTAGTGTATTTAAATTTCTCTTTACACTATCTGACATCAACCTGAGCCTTTCTGCTGTATCCTTATATTGTGTCTCACTCTTACTATATCTTTGAATTTTTGGTGTATCCTTTCTGGTGTAGCCTTTCTGTTGTAGCCATAGCCGTCTCAATAAAACACGTTGCCGTCGCAGACCGCTCGAGCAATCTATGGTCCGCTCGACCAGACTCTCCTAAACTGAACTGCTCAAAAATAAAAAATACAACACCAACAATTTTTACCTTGACTCGAATTAAAAATCACATAATTCATTATCCACAACTTGTAATTTGACATTTTAAATATTTTATAACTTTAATCACAAATATTTATAATTTCAACTAACAAATCTCGTAAATATATACCATAGATCCCAAAAAATAAAATGCCTATTTTGGTTTTTCTCCAAAATTTAACATCTCATTTCATTTTCATGTAGGTACAAAGTGCAAATCATAAATTTCAATTATTGAGGTCGTGGCATACACCATTCCACATTAATTTAGAAGTGTTTAGTAATGTCACTGCTAGTTGTTTATAAATTATAAGTTATAATAGAAATTATAAGTATTTAATAAAAATTATAATTTATAATTAAAATTTAAAAAATAATTATAAATTATAACAGATATTATAAATATTTAAAAAAATTTATAATTTATAAGTAAAATTAAAAATTAAAAATTACTCACACTAATGTTGCCAAACACCTCCAATTGATTGGCTCCAAAAGGTAAGGGCTGTGTTCAAAACTTTAAATGGATCAGTCAATTTAAATCATATGATTTGATTTTTGTTATAAATGGTTAATTTAATCCATCCGTTATTGATTTTTTTATTTATTGTGCATTATATATAAAAAGAATTAAAAAAATACTAATAATTTTATTTTACATCCTTTTTTACATCTTATTCTTTTCCTTATTCATTTTTTCTTTCTTTCTCGTAAAATTATAATATTGTATAATTCATAAGTCATTGGTAATTCATAAAGAATAATAAAAAAATAAAATAAAATATATAATTTATAATTTATTGGTACGAGAATCTATATGTAATAATATAAAACAAATGTAAAATAAAATATAAAATAAAGTAATATAAAAATATAATAAATTAACATAAAAAATGAGAGAAAAGCTAATGTATAATTGTTTTGACATAATGCAGAGTTTTTAGTCTTATAAATGCAATTCTAAATTAGAATTGAATAGTAATATATTGGTTCAGTTCGATTTCATTAAATGTAAAATTCAATTAATTTTTAAGTTTGTGTTTAGATTATTTTTTTATGATTTTTTTTATTTTAAGTGATTTTTTTTAATATTATCCTAAATGAGTGTAATTTTTAAAATTCTTCAGTCATGAGAAAATAAAAAAGTAACTTTTTAATCAAAATTTTAAAAAAATTCATATAAACCAAAAAAAGCCCAACTTAAATAAGCTTTTTGGCTTTTTTCCTTTTTTCTTCTAATTATTTTTGGTTTTAGTATTTTTTTAAAAATTTAGTCATAATAGACATATTTTTTAAAATCTTCTTGTCATAAGGAATCAAATTTAAAAAATTTCAAAAAAAAAAATAAATTCCAAAACAAATCACTTGACTTTTTAGTCCCATATATTTGGCTAATGTAGCTTCAAATGGAACAAAACTCAATCGTCAATATTCTATGCAAAGAAGATATTAATTATGACATCATCTCATAGGAAGAGAATTTTAGCCCTGTTTGGGTGGATTACTTATTGTTAATTTGTTTATAAGCAAATAAGTTAAAATATAAATAAGTTGATTCATTTGGGTGACATAAATAAGTCACTTTGTTTAAACTTGGTTTGTTTGGGTGATTTTTGATTTATTTGATTTATTTTGACTTATTTATTTAAATAAGTTTGATTTGTTTAGGTAATTTTTAACTTATTTAACTTATTAATTTATTAATTTAAAATTTTAAAAATTAACTTATTTAATTCATTTGAATAACGTAACTTATTTTTTACTTATAAATTAATAAATTAATAAATTAATAAGCCATCTCCACCCAGACAGGCCCAATTGTTGGAGGTTGCCGCCTTACGTCATTTAACCCACGTGCTCTAAAACTCAATTCAGCATTACATTCGGTTGTTTGGGAAAGCTGCTTTCCTTTATTTATCTTAGTTATAAATTGAATTTTTTAAATATTTATAATTTTTATTATAAATTATAATTATTATTTTTTATTTTAATTATAAATAAATATATTTATTAAATATTCATAAATTTTTGCTATAAATTATAATATGTTAACTAATAATTTCAGTAATTTTAAAACACTACCATTGTAAAGGGAGAGAAGGATTATATATAAATGAAAACCAAATTAATCAATAATTTAAAAAATGGTACATCCTCTCTGCCCAAAATGCCTTTACCTTTCAATATCTCCCCTCTAGTTTATAAAGTGCTTAATTATCTTTTCAAAAACAAAAAAGAAAAAACATGAGGAATTCAATTCAATCCTCGGAGTTCCCGAATTCCAATATGAATTTCCCATCTATCCAATACCCATATACCGATCAGCGGCCGGAATCTTCGTTCAGTTCGCCGGAATATTCATCGTGGGACGACGATCTTCTTTTCTATCACAATTCGCTTCCGTTCGACGTTAATGACTCCGAGGAGATGCTTCTTTTCGGCGTCCTAACCGAGGGTGCGTCGACGAAGGAGTACTCGTCGGAAGCCGTTTCATCAGGCGGCGGAGCTAAGGAGGAGGAGGTCAGTTCCGCCGCAAAAGAGGAAGAGAATCGGGCGAAGAAGGAGCTGGTGAAGGCGTACAGAGGAGTCCGGCGGCGGCCGTGGGGGAAGTTCGCGGCGGAGATAAGGGACTCGACGAGGAATGGGATCCGGGTGTGGCTAGGTACCTTCGACAGCGAGGAGGCGGCCGCTTTGGCCTACGACCAGGCGGCGTTTTCGACGAGGGGGTCCATGGCGGTGCTTAATTTTCCGGCGGAGAGGGTCCGGGAATCGCTGAAGGAAATGAATTGCGGCGGCGGCGTTGAGGATGGGTGTTCCCCGGTGGTGGTGCTGAAGAAGAGACACTCAATGAGAAAGAGGTCAGCCGGTGGAAAAAACAAAATGCTTAGAGAAGGAAAGGTGGGGGATGTGGTGGTTTTTGAGGATTTGGGAGCTGATTACTTGGAGCAGCTGCTGATAAGTTCAACAAGAAATTAACAATGGGGCAAACTTTTAAAACTCAATTTACTTGTTCTTTGATTAGGGTTCTAAATTGCACTTTTGGTGTCAGTAATACAATGATGTATCAATCGATATTAGATTACATCTATTAATATAATGGTAAATATTGGTATTAAATATTTAAAATTTTAAAATGTATTATTTGATATGATACGTAACGATCAATATAATACGTAGCAATTGATATATTAAAAAAAAAATCTAAAACCGTACTAATTTAACTACCATTTATCATCCCAATTTTTTTGTAAATGATCTATTATTATATTCTCAATGGTGGTGGTGGTAGATGGGGTTCTTTTGAAATTGAAAATTGAACTTCATTCAATCTTACTATTTTCTTGTAAAGTAGAAGATTTTTGAAATATTAGAGCCTGCTATATGTATTCCCTATATGTTTTCTTTAATTGTTTTACTATATTTTTAATTTTTGCGTGCCTTAATTATGGAATCTAATATATGTATAAGGATAAACGAGTGCTTATTTTATTTTTATCAACCTTAAAGTGGTGTCATATATAAGTTTTGAAGTGACGTTTTATAGCGTCAAATTACTTTAATTGTTTTTACCTTCTTTCAAACTAATAATGTTTACGTGGTCAAATTCTTTAAATGATTATGCGAACTCTTTTTTTTTAATCCAAAAATTATGAATAGATTACACTCAAAAAACATAAACAAATTTATCCACATGAACACTCAGCCAAGATGTACATGTCATATTGGAAGCCGACTACTTTGGCCTAGACAAGGTTGGAATAGGAAACTACACAAGTCCATTTAGTAATTTGCAATTCCAAAACAAGTGTATATGCAAAATCAGTTGCTATTGAGTATCAGTTCCAGTCTTCAGGTTCACTAGAAATTTGTTTAATCATTGTCAGTTCAAGTTCTCAGAATTATTAGAGATTTGTCCAGTCGTTAGTCAGTACTTTTTTTTTAAATGATTGAAACTAAAAATTCATAGGCCTAAGCGTTTGACATTTCGTTCTCAAGAATAATAATGGAAACAAATAAACAAAAACCGGCATCCCGGTAAATATATTTCAATAACTTTCAATAACAAGTGTAAACACTATCCACAATCCGATACGCATTAATACATAATGGTGCACTTCCTCTGGCGGCTCGTCAATTGTCCAAAATCGCTTTTTAAAATCACTTAAAAGAAATCGTTAGGATGGGCGTCGGTTGGTAACGGGTGGGAATCACTCCAATAGTCAAGTCAAGTTTCTTATTAGTTGTCTATTTGAATTTCTTGTTAGTTTCTTATATTTGACTCTTAAGTCATGTGACAGATTCGTCACGTGAAAAATCGTTGAAGCTGTACATACAATGCATTTTCTCAAAATCACATGCCTAATTGGATATATGCCATGTAATTGATCGGGATAGTCTCTGATGAATAACTTGTACGTGATCAAATTAGAGGTGGCTGGGCAAATGACCGAGCTAGTTTGATCATCCTACTTAGGCTGAGAAGAAGGAGATAGTTTGGGCTCACTGCAGACTGAATCATCTAAGGGCTTTATAGGCCTTGCCTCTCAATACCCATCAATACAAATGTAAAGTGTCACCTATTTGAATTACAATTGTCACTCTAAAATTAAGGAAACTGAAAGAAAAATTCTAAACACATAAATTAATTACTGAAAAATGATCTTAATTATCTATCTATCTATCTATTTATATATATGCATATAAGAGCTATATATATATATATATATAGCTCTTATATGCATATATGACAAATCTTTTAACTTAATTTCTTATATTATTAAGAAAATTATATTTTTCTATATTAATTGAAGCATAATAGATTTTTAACTTATTCTCTTATATTATTAACAAAACTATAATTTTCTATATTAATAGTAAAATAATAAACTTTTTAACCTGTTTTTTTATATTATTAGAAAAGCTATATTTTTCTAAATTAATAGAAAAATATAGTTCACCACTAATCAGGCTTCACAATAAGTAATTGTACATTGTATTAGATATTTCTGATTTATTTTTTATTTCCTCAAAATATGGTGTTAGAGAAAGTTAATTTCAAAACAAATCCCCTCTAGAAAATCTTGCTATCTATTTCATATTGCATTAAGTAATTGTACGTTCTAATAGTCTATCATCTACCAAAATATTTATGCATAATGTAAAATTATTTTGTAACTTCTTAATTAGGCCTTGTTTGGGCTAATGTTGAGAATTTTAAAATTTATTTACAAAACATATAAAATAAAATAAATAAATAAGTAATTAACCCAAACGGAACTTTAATCAATGCCCCGGTTGGGCTTATCAGTTGTCCCCCCAAAAAGGAATGGTGAGGAAGAGAGCAGAAATGATGCCATGGAAAGGAATTCGGAGAGTTTTTTGGTACAATAAATTAATTTAGGACTAATACAACATAACTTTTATGTAATACATTAAGAGCCCTTGAATAACCTATTGTAACAAATTTGTATTGCAAATTACCCAGATTCCGTGAAAAGGCCGTAAGTTCGACCGGCATTTTCCATGTTTATAACAATTTAATTTTGAGAATTACAAAATATATTATTTCGATCATTAAAATGCAACAAAAATGAACCATAGTCGTTAAAATAGACAAAAATAAAGCATAAAAAATCAAGAGGAGTTTAACTTTTTGGCTGATGCCAAAAGCGGAATACACATAAACGATAATTTTTATTTTTCATTTACAACAAACATAAATCATAATCTTGTTTATTTTTCAAAGATACAAAATAAAAAATAAATGGGAACTTTTATTTTTCATTTACAACAAACATAAATCATATTTTTGTTTATTTTCTTTTTGAAAAAACACGTTTATAAAATATATTTTTGAATGAAAGTAATAAATTGAAGTAGTCACCAAAGAGGGAAAGAGAGGTGTAGGTGTACATGGTTGCCGGCAAGTATAAATAATTTAAAGTGATAACGATAATGGTAAGTAGGCAACGATACGAAGTAGCAGTCGATGAGGGGAGGTGGTGAGTGAAACCGTGGAAGTAGCAGTCGGTGGAAGATGTGCTTGGTGGAGGGGGTTGTAAGGCGACCATGAGTTTTAGAGTGCCTAAAATAAAATTTTAAAATAAATTTTTTTAAAAATTTGTACAAATTAAAAAAATAATTAATAAAATCAATTCAAAAAATAATTATACCTGAAAAGATTCATACATCGTATAACAAGAGACATTTGCTCTTAACGACTACTAATAGTTAGAAATCAATAACTAATTAAGCACCGTAGATAACTCATAGTTAAAAATTAAAAATGAAAAATGTCAAAAAAAATTTGACAGCTAGGCCTAGATACACACATTTGAGTAATTAGTGAGCAGCTAGCAAACAGAGAGCAATAAGCACGGGCAAGCAGAGCAGTGACTAGCAAGCGGTGGCGAGCAGCAACGACCAAGAGCGGTGGCGACTAAAGAGCGGCAATGACCGAGTGAATGAGAATTATCCTAAAATTTGTTCTACATTTTTACTTCTCGACTGAATAAAATTATAAAATTAAAAATATTAAATTAGTTAGGGATTGTCAGATTAGAATCATGTTCTCAATTGTGCATAATAAGCCCTTTATTTTTTAAGTGAGTTTGAGCGAAAAAATAATATTGAACTATTTGTTTGTTAATTGTGTTGGGTTATATGCAAAAATACACGCGCGCGTGCGTGCGCGCGCGCGCACACACACACATATATATATATATATATATGGGGTGTAAATTTGACTCGAGACCCATTATTGTGCAGGCATAGTCTAGTTCAAAAAAAACCTGAACACGCTCGAGTCCAAGAAACATACTTACGAACTTGAGCCATTCCTCCTAATTCCGTGGGTTGGGCGGGGGCGGCCAAATACCAGAGACCCGCCCTTCCTCGTTTGTCCGTCCATTTAGACCGAATATTAATATATAATAAGTAAAATATAAACTAATATTAATATATAACAAATAAACTATAAACTTATAATAAATTATAATTTTATAAACCTATAAAATATTAATTTATAATATATAAATAGGCTTTTACTAAACTATAAATTATAAATTATAAACTTATAAGCTCATAAACTAGTGAACTTATAATATATAAACTTATAAACTAATAAACCATAAACTTAACTAATTAATAAACTAATAAGCTATAAACTAGTAGAATACACTTGTAAAGTGTAAAATATAATGGTTATGTAATTGGTAAATTTTGAATTTTAAATTATAAAATTTATATTGTATTTAATTATTTAAAATGTTTAAACTTATTAAATTTACTAATAAACCAATAATAAACTAATAAATTTATAATCATATAACCTATAAACTAATAAAATACAAAATTATAATAAAATAATAAAATAATAAACTATAAACTTATAAACAAATCAACTAATAAACTTATAAAAACTAATAAAATAATCATAAATTATAAACTTATAAACTAATAAACTACTAATAAACTAATATTACACTAACTAACTAATAAACTTATAAATTTATAAATTTATAATAAACTATAAACTTGTAATAAAATAATAAATTAATAATAAACTTATAATAAACTATAAAGTCTAGAATTAATAATTTATAATCTTATACTTTTATACAACAACTCAAAAAAATAAAAATAAAAAAATAAAAAGAACAAAGAAATGTAAGCCAGCAAAAGCCCGACCCAAGCCCATTTAGGCCCAAGCGAAGGCCCGGGGCCAAGGCTTAGGCCCGGGCCCGAGGCTTAAGCCCGAGCTCACTATTCTTGGGCCTGGGCCTACTCCTCTCTCAAAAAAATTTGGCCCGAACTTTTGGCGAAAACCAATGAGCTTAGACCGGGCTTGGTTTACCTGAGCTACGATTGGGTCGGACCAAAATTACGCCCATGATAAACATACATATATATATATATATATGTGTGCATGCTTAAATTTTTGAGAATTCTAAAAATTTGTCAAAAATTGAGGGTCTTATGCCACGACTGACCTTGGTGGTTGTCAGGAACGATAGTTAGAGATTGTGTTTAGAAATAATAGTCGAAAGTATTTATCGTTAACGGTAATAAGAAATATAAATAATAAAAAATAAAAAAATAGCCCTGTTTGGGTAACTTGCTTATTTGCTTATTGACAAATAAGCAAAAACATGATTAAACAATTTTTTTTTGGCTCAATTGACTTATTTGTTTCTTTTGAGAAAATATTTTCTTATTTTTAGCTTATTTTGGCTTATTAATTTATTTATTTATTAATTTAAATTTTATTTATTTAATAAATTAAACGAAATTAGTTATTTAACTGCTTATAAGGTAATAAGCCATTTACTCAAACGAAGCCATTATCTTCAACAACAACAAAAAATAAGTGAAAACTTAATTTTTTTATTTACAAGAATTTAATTAACTTTAAAACTTTATGTTATTTTTTATATTTTATATGATTATTTATAACAAAAATTGAAGTATAATAAGCGTAAAATCCCCTTCTCGTAATTTTCTCCGGAACTGAATCCCGTCTTCAGCCGCGGCGGGCTGGTGGCTCTACTCTACTCTTTCTTTCTTCTTCTGCAATCTGCGCATTTCATCTCTTCCCTCCATGAATTTGCTGGTAATTTCTCTCTCTCGTCGTTTCAAACTCTTTTCTTCATGAAGTCTTCCATGAAAGAAAACCTTACAGTATACTGCATCTTTGCGAAAACCTTATTTACAGTTTACTGCATCTTTGCCTTCGTTCTTATAGTCCTATATTTTCTCTCTCTAACTTATTTTCTCTATCGCTCTCTCTTCCGTGGCGGCGGGGCTTTTTTCGATTTTCTTGAATTTCATCAAGTGCAAGATATCGATGCAGAAGAAACAGGGAGAAGATCCCCGGCCGCCTCCTCGAAGCGGCCCAGTGTTCTGGATCGAAGCCTCCGACTCCGTCTCTCGTCTCTATCAGTTCGAACCTCAAGGCCAGCTCTCTGTAAGTTTTCCTTCCCCCCGTTCTGTGATACTTCTGGAACCAAGAATTATACACATTTTAATTAGACTTTGTTTTCACTGATTCTTGGAGTTGAAGTCGAATCCTATCTCTATTTCGATCCACGAATGGGGTTTTCTTATAAAACGATTGATTAATAGAAATTACAGGAGTCATTATTCCAAGAATCCTCAACTAGAAGTACTTAGTTTTGGTTTTTAGCCCAAAGACTTTGGAGTATGGACCCAAAACGCTATTTGTGTATTTGCCAAGTTATGGTCCTCTAGTGCAAGTAATTATTCATTGCCTCAGGGGCATGGCCACGTCGTGCCCCAATGCCTCTGGGAGCCACACTTCATGGGCTCACCCCTAAATATATGGGTCTACATGTTCGTGTCACCCAATGCATCTAGAAGCCACATGATTACGGGGGATTGCCCCTAAGTTAGAGGGCTCATATGATCGTCTAGCTCTCAGGGGCATTGATTGGGGCACTACCTGACCATGCCCCTGGGACAATGAATAATTATTTGCCGATGCTTCAGAACGGGGAAGTTGGGGTCTGAGCATTTGTTTCAGTATCTACTGTAGCAATCATCCTTTGCTAGAATCCTGAGATTTTTTTTATTAATTGTTACTTTTATAGTAAGATTTATATTGGTTATTGGACCTCTTAGATGTTTTTGGTATTGGTAGTTGTTCCAAAGTTGTTGCGCTAAGTTCTGCGAACATTTCCTGTAGCCTAAGCTGAACAAGAAAGCTGAGGTATTGAACTAACGTGGTTGAAACAAATCAAAGTAGAAATGTTACGATTACGGATTTTAAATCACGGATTTTGAGGAAACTCGTGCCTGAAGGCATTGGATGGACTTGGTGTATTTCAAATTAGGAGAAGCATCTCAGGAAAAAGAAGCTTTCAGATTGGGCAGTGTATTGTATTTTATCCCGTGGGGTACTTTTGCGAGACACATGCTATTTTGAAGCTGTGGAAACCATTTGGAATTGCCATTCAAGAACAACCTCTTGTCAATTGTTTCTATATCATCTTCAAAACCTTAAGTTCGAGGGATGTAATTCAGGTCAATTCTTATGAATTTTTAGTTGTTCCCAAGTTGTTATTGAGTGTTATTCTCAAGTTGTTGCGCTAAGTTATGCGAGCATTTCCTGTCAGCCCCAGCTATACAAGAAAGCCGAAGCATTGGACCGATGAGGTTGAAATTAATCGAACTAGAAATGTTATGATTTAATATTTTAGTTCGTGGATTTTGTGGTAACTCGTGTTTGAATGCGTAAGATGGACTTTGTGTATCTCAAATCAACAGAAGCATCTCAGGATAAAGCAGCTTTCAGATTGTGTTTTGTCATTGGCATTGTATTGTGTTTTATCATTTGGGGACTATTTGAAATTGTCATTCAAGAACAACTTCTTACCACTTGTTTCTATATCTTCAAAATGTTTTTAACTTCTTGAGAAATAACTCAGGTCAAGTCTTATTAATTTTTATTTATGTTTTTGGGAAAGCAGGGGCTCTTTGTTTTTGCTTCAATATGACACTGCCAAACTGTTTTTCTATTTCCTTCACATTTTATTATATTTTTATCTAATAAATTTATAATGAGATAGGGTTAAAGGATTGAAGCTAAGTAGTAGTTCTTCAACAGTTTTAGTTTTGGATGAGTTAATCTGGTGAATATTGGGAGGCCTTCCAAAGCTTAGGATGAATTAGAACTAGAATGACTTCTTTTTCCTATTCTGTGTCTAGTGACAAAGTGCATGATTCTTGTATACTAATTGCATGACTCGAAATTCAAATTTTGTTGTGTACGGAAAAGTGCTGCTAGGCCCACTACTTCTATTAGAGCTTTTAAATATGAAGTACCAAAACATTTTTCTTTCCTTGCTTCTGTCAACCTGGATGAAACTCAAACATTTGTGCAAAAAAAATTACAAAATTTTCAAATAAAAAAGAAATCCACAAATTATAACCACATAACATAATTGGGCTTACCTGCAATCGAGCCAAAACAACAGGCGACACAATTACCACAATAGATATCAGATGGGTTAGCACCAAATACACAGTTCATTAAACTTTTATGATTTTTGGTGAATGGAATCCAATTAAGTTTTTCTCTTGCAGCTCAGCCAATTTCTATTCAAATTGATTTATACAAGTGATTGCGACACTTTTAATTATGATTCTGTTATTGTTGTCATATTCCAGGTCAGCTTGATCATTGTACACACTATCATACAATTCTGGAGCCTTGGGTTTCATCAATTTTTACATCAAGAGCAAAAAAAAAGTTTTGGAAAAGCTATGTTCTTAAAATGCTTTTCTGTTTCAAGGACTAATAATTTTGGGTACACTAAAAGGTACATTTTAGATCACCCTTTAATAGAAGCCATTACCTGCTAATCTTAGAAGAAGAAATGTCAGTCATGAGTCTTCATATCCCCACCCCCAACATTCAATATAATTAGAGAAGCATCAATTCCAATATAAATTGATAGAAACTGATTATTCCTCTGAGGTTTATGTGATGATTACCCCTTGGATGTTATATTATTTTGTCTTAAGATGGTATTTGTGGAATCAGTGATACTGGGGGTCGTTACTTCTTATTGTCACCCAGTGAAATTGCCATCTCCTTC
>JAOTRH010000006.1:10644614-10656474 GCA_034768845.1 Heliamphora exappendiculata | reverse complement strand
GGTTGGGGGGTGGGTGTGAACTTTCTGAATGTTTTCCAGCTTACAACTCAAAGAAGATTGCCTGAAACAATTTTTACAACATTTATATAACCTTTCAGCAAAAGTCTTATGAACCATGAACCATCGACACTTCTACAGGAGGGGTGTCGTAGCGGACACCGACACTCTTTGAATACTCCTAACGGCCTGTTCAACACTTTTAAAACGTATCTTATTTAAAAATTAAATTTTTAATATTAGACACTTTGACGACATTACTTGAACCCGCCACGCACGTTTATGTGATGAATCCCTTAATAGTAACAACATTTTGGATTCTTCGAAACGCAACTTACACAAACTAAATATATTTTGAAATATTTATAAAATAAATTATATGAATTTTCAATTTAATTAATAGCATGTTGTATATTTTTCAATAACTTTAAACAAATTATTCATATATTAGACATATAAATATATAAAAATAAAAATTTTCAGCGTGTCCTAAACATGTCGTCCTGCAATTTTTGAAAACCCAAGTGTCAACGTAGGCGTGCCATGTCGCGTGTATATGTTACTTAGCTTATGGATATCCTCTAACAAGTATCTTCAAGACCTAGTGTGCAAATCATGGCTGTCAAGTGGAAAACAAATATGACCAAACCACAGGTGGAAGCAGAATAAATATAATAAAACTCGGATGAGATAAACATCACATGGAATGGATGGGAACCCTATAACAACAACCTATGTGCTGAATGTTAGTTTCTCATGTACTTTCTCTGCCATTAAAGCAGTAACTCAGTGAGTCCCATATTCAAAGAAAATTGATTGGAATCTAGTTTACAATGATGCAAGACAAGAATGAATACATTTACAAGCAACTAATGTTACCAACACAAATTAACCATGCAACACTAGTATATACTGATTTGAATAAGCATTAAGGTACATTGATATATTTGAGTGCATCTGGTTTTACGAAAGCCATCAATTTACAAAAAAATATTGATAGCTATTTAAGCCGCAAGTCCTTTGATTCAATCCACTCCAAAAATATTGACTAACTTCACCGTATTACTAACAAAAATAGAAGTAATTAAAGGGTAAATATGCATAAATGAGGACCCACAACAATTTATTTTTTTATAACACAAGTATTATTAAGAAACAAAAAGCATTAAAGAAATGTCACCCGTATACAAGAAGAGGTCAACCACAAAAAGACCTTATATACTGTGTATGAAAAAGATCCACAAAATCTACAATTCTATTTATCATCTGTTATTAAGAGAATAATTAGCTCCTATAATCTTGTCACAAAACATGGCAAGAACGGCTGAACCTTTGAAGCAGTAAAAATAAATTAAAAACTCAATACTCTCACCTTGTGATCAAAGAAGATACCCTGGCTTTCATAAGCCTTGTGCTCTGCTTTACAGCGTTCTATCACTTCATTGCTACAATATTTCTTCAGAACTTCAGCATTTCCCTGCAGTCAATGAAACATTTTTATCAGATATATTAAGATGTTAAGTAAACTCGAGTATGGGTGTCAGATGCAGATACATCTAAGTGCAGAGCTAATTCTCATGACGAAAGGACACAAGGACACAGTTTCATATATCCTAATAATTCTTTCATTTATTTAGTGTAAAGGGTGTTCATAAATTAAAAAAGAGTTTCTTATACAGAATGAGTCGTATGCATAATTTAATTGTAAAATCGTTTAATTAAACATATCTATTAGATAACTGGTCATTCCTCCCAGATTCTAACATAACAAGAGAAAAGATTAAAAGGATATATTTAAACTTCATGGTCATCCTATTCACAAGTTACCTTGAAGTACGCATCAAGGACCGGGTTGATCACTTCCTGAACCTCAGCCACAAATTCTGGCAATGAGAAAGACCTGCAGGTTGCAAATTTCACGTCAAGTTGTTAACAGTTGGTTGGTAAAAGAGATGAAATATTCTACAAGAAGAACCAGTAGAAAAAAAAAAACAGCATACGGATCCCGGCGACGTATTTCCTTGAATGACAGTGCAGCAGCAGTTTCTCCAAAGACACTTTCGCTGAGACTGTAAAAGAGGGATTGACCAAACTCATGAATGACTTTCAGCTAATTACAAATAAATCATATGCAGAATAGGAGGATTAATCAAACTTGAGCGACTTACTCCTGAATTTTGTGAACCACCGGATTATCGGTCGTCTCCCATCTGTCCCGGATGTCTTCTGCGATCTGCAAAAATCACCCAGAGAGCAATTACAAGAAGTTTCAATAAGGAATAATGTCAAAGCATGTGTATTTTCTATCACAAGAACCCAAACTTATCTTACTTGTGAATTTAAATGTTACTCAGAAAACACAACCTTTGAAAGGTTAAAATATTCCCAAAAAAGAATAAAGATTGAACATAATGTCACTCAAAAGTAGAGTCAAATACAACAGCCTTCAAATAGATAGGATTGTAGGAGCCCTTGAAAACTATGACACTAGCTTTTCATTCACATTTTGTAATATGAAGAAAACACGATCTAAACATGATTTGAGGTTTGATTTTATTCATCCTCTCATTTCCATGGTGTAAATCTAAAAAATATAGGCTTCTTAAAACTGAAACTTAATGCTGAGAGCCCTGTTCATAATAGACTATCCTGGTTTAATGAAATAACTGGACCAGATGATCAGACATGATATAAGTAGAACTGTAAAATTGAATAACTATCAATAGAATCGTGTACCTCCTGACTCTTTACTACCACAGGTTCACTTAACCCACTGACACGCTTGAAAATAGGATGGCCTTGCATCTGAGAGAAAGATAAACATTACACTCTAAAAACAAGAAAATAAATCAATTCGAACCTTTCCAATATATTCATTTACAATTGGTATAGTTTACCTTCTCTTTGAATGCATCCCACTTCTTACTCCATTTGGACTGCTTCGAAGGTACAACAGCAACATCTGTCCTTGTACTTCTTTCTGCTGTTGATGAGGAAGTTGATGAAGAAGCTCCATACTCAAGCCGCTTTCTCTTATTTGGATTACTGCTCAACTCATCCTTTACAATGTCATAACCCTTCTTTGCCAAGTCAATGGGCTTTGCTTCCTTCAATTTTTGGAAAGCCGCAAAAACCTTAGGAGAAACAGAAGAAATACTAGACTTTAACTTGCCAAACAATGAATTTGCACTATCACTATCCCCGGATTGCTGCTGCTTTTCCTCTCCAGACGTGGCCTTCCCCCCATTTTTTACATCAGTATTGTCTTTAGCTGAAGTTGCAGAAAATTCGGATGATTCTTCCTTCCCAATCCTAAAAGTCTCCTTGACCTGAATCACAGAACAAATAACAAACTAAATTAAATGCTCCTACTTCCTAGTTTTTCATCATTTATGGATTGTGGTATCGCATCAGTGGTTAGCTGATAACTTGTCAACCTAATCTCACCTCCTCCGTGGCAGCTGAAATTTTCTCCTTCAGATTGGCAGAAGCCTGAAAATATTTTTAAAAAATTAAATAAATAAATAAAGGACAAAGCAATAGAAAAACTGTGATAGATTCTACAAATTGACCAAGCCTATTAGGAATGGTTCCTTTTGTTACTAACAAGGGCATTTAAGAAGAGTTGCCATAAAAACTGCAGCATGTAAGAACCAGAGGCATTATCAAATGTATAGTTGCCACAAAGCTGAAAAGATAAAGGAAACTAACGCAATAAAACAAAATAAATCCGGAACAATAAATATTTTGTCTTTGTAGATTAATTAAGTGGTCAACATGCTGCTGCAACAATTAGTTAAGAAATACCACTAAGTCACTAACTCCATGTGCATTATCAACCTCTCTAAGTGGGATTCGTTGAAAGATAAACGTTCTCTTATTTCCCTTTGTCTAATAAAGAAGTAATAATCAAGCAGCTTTTGCAGTCACGCACTCATGTTGGACAGCGACCACTGTTTGCCTTACTAAAAACAATATGTCGAATGGGATGGGTAAAAGCAACTAGTAGCAAATGGCCAGCACCGTTTTATAGTATATATCATAGACAAGGAAAATATAATGATTCATTGTGGAACCTTATTTGAATATTAGACAACCAAAATGAGCAAATTTCGCAACCTTAAGCATATCCTTAACATTCAAAATATTATTATAGATTCAACAGTTGGGATGTTTTAGACTTACTGCAATTTGGCATGAGGGCCCAACACTTTCCAACTTAAATCCCCTTTACTAACATGTTAGTGAAGCAACTACTAGTGCCTCAAGAGTTGAAGTAATGTCCAAGGGAACCCATTGGGTAATACGTTCATCAGATGCAATAGGCATTGGTTGGTCAGGGGAATCAACATTCAATAGAAGAGAGTTTTTGGTATGTTGAGGAAGGGCCAGGTCAAAAGCATGGTTTTGAATTATAAAGGTCATCTTATAGTGAAGAGTAGCTGCATAGAAGTTGTTGCATAGATAGTGATGCCTTAGTGGCTCCACCAATTGAAGTTGAGCTTTCAAGGCGTTGAGAACATTTGGATTGACAAAAGGCATACTGAAGTTAGGAATAAGGGTGATAAGAAAACAGTGCCAGCATTCAGGGTTGCCTGCACAGAAGTGATGCAAGTGTGTTGTTATTCAAGGAATCAGGTGTCCAGTAAAGCGATTCTGGATACAACAGGTAGTCCTTTACATCCATGATACGTAAGGGCTAATCTGATGGCCCCAAGTGCAGATGGGTTATACCTACCAACTGCCAGTGATGAAGAAACTCAATAGGAATGTTGAGACTTGAGAGTCACCAGTTGTTCTGCATCAGAAGAAGAGATCAAATATTGATCCAACTATGAGGCCTGAACATATTCTTTGATAATGGAGGATTTAGCTAAAGAAAAAACTTGGTGGATAGTAAACATTTTAAACACCGATAGCATATTTCCAAACAGTATGGAGTAACCATAAGTAGTAAAAATGTTAAAAAGTGACACCCTAAAGAAAGACTGTTCAACATCGCAGGTTTATAAACATCTGTTATGGTAATTAAGCAGTGAATATGAACGCATGCCTTGTATACAACTGATGCAATTATACAGAGAATAATTGAGGCATTCATGCATGCAACATACAGAAAAACCTACAAAGCTAAGCATTAAGGCTGATATACGGGCTTCAAATATAAACTTTTTACGTATACAGATATATGAATGAGATTGAGCCTCAACATGAATTCACAGGGAGAAGAGAACTAGAGCCATGTTGGATGCATAAGTTAAAGCATCGACTGCAATAATTTGTTCAGGATAAATCAATCTAATGCATGAGTTCAAAATGGAAAATCATGGGGAGCACAGCAACGGTATGAAGAAATTTGGATTAGACCTTCTTTGCCGTAGCCTCAACCTCCGTCCATGCACCATCCACCTGCTTGTACAGCTGCTCAGTTGTCTGTTTGGTTCTGCATTCGCCAGTTCACCACTCAGGGCCTTCATTAGAAGTGTCTGCCCAGCCTTGACATACAACGGTATGTCTCAGCCTATAAACAAAAAGGCTAAAATATTGACAAAAAAAGACGTCGGTGAATTGATAACAAATTACCTAACTTTCAGATCTTCTGTCACCCCTTTTAGCTCCTCTGCTTTCTCCTTCAGTACCTTAACTGACTGTTGGAAGTCCTGATTTCTGCATATAAATTGGAAAGATGAGTAGATAACAACCAAACAATTAGAGCATGTTTGGGTATCCCTCGGATAATTGAGCGGCCAGGTCAACATTAACATATAAGGTCAAGTCAAGTTTATCATGTTAAATGGAACCATAAGCAAAAAAGGCAACTACCTTGCAAATGATAATGAAAACTTATATTTTTGTCATCTCAAGGAAACCTATTAGATTTTTAATCACCAACTCATCTAAAAGATTAAGTTGCTAAAAAGAGGAATAACTTTATTATTTAAGTTGCGGACACGCCCTCTCACGTGTGGCGGAACCCCCCCTCACAATCGACCATATGCGTGCAACTTTTTCAAATCATTTGGTAGACAATGAGACTTAAACACAAGACTTAGTCTCCTGTGATACCATATTAGATTGTTAATAACCAACTCATCTAAAAGTATAAACTGTTAGAAAATGAACCCAGCAATGCATACAAAACAATACAACAAAACCAAAGAACAGGGTGCGGTATCTAGTTTTTCTATTGATAGTGCTTCATAAGTAGATATCATAGCAAGTGCATTGGAGACGTCCAAATCCAGAAAGGTAAAACTAAACAAACCCAGTTCAAGAAAGCACTATTCATTCGTTGGGTCATTTTTTCTATCTCAATTTTGCCTTTCCTTCTTTCCTTTTTACTGAAATGAGTTTTATTTGACTATTTTCTTCCAATTTTAAAATTTAAACTCAATTTTTAAAAGGATTATTTTTTACTATTTATTTTGTTAGTTACTTTTTGTCGTTTAGTATTTTTTGTCCTCTTTAAGTATTTTTATATTTTTGTTTTTTAGTTGAATTAGTTTAAACTCCAAAACAATACTAATAAAATCATGTTTCAGTGAAAATCTCAACCACAATACAATCGCATTAAATGTAGATGTAATTCTACCACTTTAGTCTCTTCAATTTCGGTACAATGCAAATTGTACATATCAGTTGACGATTTTAGTCCAATCTTAAAACTTATTTTCGTATATTTCTTCACGTTTTGGCTTTTTTTACTGTTTATAGAATAGGTTTTATTTTAACATTTTGTATCGTTACCCTCATTATGTTTTCTATTGGAACCTTTTCTATTGTTTAATCCACATTTTTTAGAAGGAAATATAAAACAACGAGAACTTGGCATCTCTTAATTTTGTCTTCTCTTCGTTTCTTTCCAACTTTTTATATATTTTGAACTAAATTTTTTTATACTACAAATTAGAAAAATATAATATTTTACTAAATAACTCACAAAAAAATATAATATAATAATTAACTAAATGGTGAGAAAAACACTAAAAACAAAAATAAAATCAAATAAGATGTCCTTTATTGAGTTCTTTAGATATGTTTACCAAAAAAAATTCTTCAGGAAAGTTGAAAAAAAAGGTATAATAATTGGAATAAATCATGAAAAAATCAATAAAAATAATTAATAAACAAATAAATCATTATCCTAAACAAACTATTTATAAAAATTAGTAGCTATAAATTATTCACAAATACAGTTTTCATTTTTATGTAGTAAAATATTTTTACTATTATAATGCGTAGTTAGAATTTGTTTATTTGTAAATAGTTCAAATTGCATTGTGAAACAAATGAATGATGGTGATAATATTAATATAGTTATAAGTTTGTATTTGTAAATAACTTTTCCTTGAGTTCCTAAGGTTCGTGATTTTTATGAATAAACCCACATAAAAGGCTGAGCAAATAAACTCAAGCAAATGTGCAACACACTAATTGTGACACTAGTATAAAAAACAAAACACTGTTTTAGAAATGAATGTGATTGCATGCAAGATCATCTTGAGGAGAAAGAAAAGGTTAGGAAAAGAAGCTCTCAATAAATCTTTTCATCCAAAAGTTCAATAGTAATAACAAATGAATAAAATAAACCACCAAACCATCAACTATAAAAAAATAATAAAATAAACAAAAGAAAAGCACTGAACTAGCAAAAAGAAACGACCTCAATCTTCACAAAGAACCATACGAAATTACGAATCAATCGATTAGAAAATTAATGTTCCCATGTAACCAGAAACAGCAAATCATTTAAAGGCTTTATTGATATAGGTCGAAGTTGGTTCAAAATTTCAAATCAAAGGAAGAGATTTTCGGGGAGCAACAGCGCACCTGTTAGCTTCGCCTTTAACTTTTTTGGAGAACTCGTCAAAGACACTGAATTGACGATTACCCCAGTACCCATTTCCCGGAATCAATCTTAGCCTCGTACTTGAGGCCGAGACCTAGACAAGAAAAAGGAATCACAAACTCAAATCCCTATATATCTAAACAAATCCATACGAACAGATGCATGAACATAATAACATGTAAAACAAAGATTTTCCTCGAATTCAATCAAAAGGGACGATGGCAAATTAAAATTTTGCGGTTCTGGTGGGGAAGAACAAATTTCCAACCTGTTGAGATGTTAATAGCTGACGATAGAAGGAGCGCTTCGAGAGGAATATATCTCGGACCAGCTTTCTGCTAGCCATTTCGAGGTCGCTTGTTTCTCGAGAAAGTATTCAGAATCTATTTTCTCGAGAAAATTATGTCGAATTTTCTTTTTGCCGCCTGTGCTTGATTGAGTTGGAGTTCTTCCAAACTTGAACGAACCGAAGAATGAAGATACAGAATCGGAAACTTGCGGGAGGGTTTATAAATTATTGAAAGGGGGGACCCATTACCATTTGCTGCTAGGGCAACAAAATTGGGCTGTTTCTGGGCTCAAAATTTACCATAAAAGTATATTGAGCTGTTCTTCATGGTTATTTGGCCCATTCAAAAGGGCCTTCCCAAGCCTCCCTACTCCCTATTAATGTGTTTTTTTGTTTTTCAGGATATAAAATTAGAAAATATAAAATAATAAAGGAAATATAATATAATATTCTAAGAGAGATAAAACATAATATATAGTATGAATTCATATTTATTATGTCTGTTTACAATAAAATATAGTATTAGATAGGTGAATGCTGATATTAATCTTAATCTTTAAATGAAAAAAAGTGAAGAATACCATAAAAAGGATGGTATTAAATATATCAATTTTTAAGAGTATAATATCTCATAATATTTCATATGAGGTATAACCCGTGCTTAAAAACACTTTCAAGATAATTTGAATCAATTAAAATTAATTATTTTTTTGAAACACTCTTAACACAATTAGAACTAGGTAATAATAAAGATTTACAATAAAAATTAACACGGAGAAGAGTTCGATAATGACAACTAAGTAATAACGATGTGACTAACAAAAATTAAACATCTTTGGCACAAGATAATTGAGCTATTTCAAGAAAAATAGTATAACATGATAAAATTTCTTCAAAATGTTTATCATAAAAATAGTATATCTAATGCATTAAAAAAGATACGAAGTTGATATTAATTTTTTATTTGTTATTCACTTCACCTCGTTACTTAATTCTTATTTCTAAATTATTCATGACATTTTTGCACGAATACTATGGTATACTATACCTATAAAAAAATTATATTATCTCAAATTTTAGACAAATAATTTATTATTATATTTAAAGTCTTAAATATTTTGCACCAGAATTATTTAACAAAAATTAATGAGAAGCCCATTAATTCTCTGATAATCATATCAAAAAGAATTATAAAAACGTTAATTGAGCTCTAGCGGCCTATTTAGTGAAATTTACATCTTAGAAATCAGTACCTTGTAGCTTTCTTTTTGCAAAATCGTTTCTAAATTATAAATTAGTTAAATGTAATTAAAATTTTCAAATTATTCCTATGTTTTTTTATACTATTTAGTAAAGTAAATCAATCAAAAGATTCGTATCAAATCTAGAAATTGTCAATAATTATTATGGTTAAAAAATTTAAGAAAAATATTGTTTCTTGAACAATGTCCCTTATCATCCTGTACACTACTAAACTTGATTTTACGATCACAAAAATACGATTAAGAGTATATTTTTAACCATTCTTTTTATAATTTATTAAAGTGGCTCTCTAAAATAGTTAAATTATTTTAATAAGTCACTTTTTTATTCACAACTTCAACCATATTTTTTATTTTAAAGATTTATACTTTTTTTAAAAATTAATATATAATAATTCAAATTTTTTTACAGTCATATTATAACAGTTACTTTTTTTCAAAAGAAAATTTTATTTTGACAAGTTCATTCTTAACTTCAATCGGATCTTATTGAACGAACGCTTGAAGCAATTACACAAAGGAGAACAGAGACTAAAATTTTTAGTTCACATTTGCATCTTCCTCAAATATTTATATATTGTACTTTTAAAAATTAGCACTTTTATTAAGAAGTATAATTTTATTTGTTTTAAATAATACAACAATAATATATATAATTATAAAAAATAAGAATTATTTAATTTTAAAATATTTTTAAAACTTTTTAAAATTAATTTATCTAAAATATAATTTTATATTATTATTATGACTCCTCAAATTTTTGTGGAGCTCTCCCCAAATGGAGAGCCAATCCATAATAGGGAGGTCGTTGGAGGGCTGATTTTGCAAACTTGGTCTTAAAGTGGTGAATTTCTAATGACCGATGAGCATTCTTGGAGATGCCCTAATGAATTAAAGCCCACAACTTTTCATAACACATAGTTTGAATAAAATATATATTTCAAATATTATAACTTAAAAATAAAAAATAAGAACATATTATATATTTTAACAAAAAATAATAAAGAGTAAAGTTACTCTAAAAAAATTATCCCAAACACTAACTTTTTTCCCTCATATTTCTAAAAATGTTTAATCACTTAAAACCAAGCTTTCTAAGCATCCCAAATAATAACCAAGTCTTATGTAGGTATGGTGATTAATATGATATTTGAAATTTATTGCATTCTTCTAATTTCTTTGATGTATCAAGAATCAACAAAGTTATTAAAAGTTTATATTTTTGACATTCTTTTGTAATCAACAGACTCAAATTCATCTCTTTAATTTTTTTTCTTCTTTTCACATTTTCGCTAAATCACTCGCTTCCTCCCCGTCTCGTGGTAATTTAAAGGGCTGGTCAAAGTTAGCCAAAACCTACACTTTGGATTAAATAAAGATCACCTATACAGAAAAATTCTTACACTAACATACCTTTTTTGTTAAAATTAAGGTTAATCGGTTAAGAAAACTGATCTAAATTTCATATTAGCAGTTTTACTTGAGGAGTTAGATCGGTTGATCAAATTTTAGATTTGCTTTTTAATAACCACCAGTTCAAGTCATCAGGACTACTGGAAATTTGTCTGATCGTTAACTTCGGCTCCCGACCAGTATTAATCAAGGTGCATACAAATTGACCCAAATTATCAATTATAAAAAAAATAAAAATATTATTCAATTAACAAAAAAAAAAAGTGGACATTCAGCCCTGGATTCAATTGAGTAGGACCTTGAACAACATGAATCAAAGACATCAACAACTAATTAACATTCCAAAATGATATGTCAAAAAGATGAGAACACCACCTTACATACAATATATCAACAAATCCTTGCTTGCTCATATAAGTTCACAACTGAAAGAAAGTGATCATATTGTCATATGAACACGATAATCAGAGTGGTTTTATATCTAAAAAATTATATAATAATTTAATTAAACGATAAAAAAAATCATGAGAATTAGCGTGGGTTTTATATCTAGAATAGCATCGATCAATCACTTTAAGATGTACAAAGGAAGGGTGGGCTTGGTTTTATGCCTACAGAAAATCATTTTCTTCTTGGTTGTTCCATTGTAAATGGTTATCACAATCTTCCCAGGTTCATATATGTAAAATGAGTTTTTAACACTTTCTCTCATCTTCTTCTCCTCTTGGAGCAAAACATTATAGGAGCAATAGTAGGCCGGCATGAACTCCTCCACATAGTTCACCTCGTATCCAACTACTGTCACGTCCCAAACCACCGTCACCCCGGCCTAATGCGTTCAAATAAAAATAGAAAAAAATTAAAAGCAAGATTACTTAATAATACGATAAAAGAAAATAATAAAAAAATTAATTATGTTTTCGCTATATCATATTTGGATAAACATATGACCAGAAAATATTACTTAATAATAAGATAAACGAAAAGAAAGAGAAAATGCTATGTTTTATTGATGTGTTTGGCTACACATGAAATAATGGTTTCTCTCAT